>JARQOD010000581.1:0-139742 GCA_033576555.1 Oophaga sylvatica | reverse complement strand
AATTCCCCCCTCTCACTGGCAAACAGCAGAGTGCAGACTAATAATCAGCTCTACTTCTCCACACTACCAATTCCTCCCCTGTCACTGGCAAACAGCAGAGTGCAGACTAATAATCAGCTCTGCTGCTCCACACTACCAATTCCTACCCTGTCACTGGCAAACAGCAGAGTGCAGACTAATAATCAGCTGCTGCTCCACACTACCAATTCCTCCCCTCTCACTTTCAAACAGCAGAGTGCAGACTAATAATCAGCTCTGCTGCTCCACACTACCAATTCCTCCCCTGTCACTGGCAAACAGCAGAGTGCAGATTAATAATCAGCTCTTCTGCTCCACACTACCAATTCCTCCCTGTCACTGGCAAACAGCAGAGTGCAGACTAATAATCAGCTCTGCTCCTCCGCACTACAAATTCCTCCCCTCTCACTGGCAAACAGCAGAGTGCAGACTAATAATCAGCTCTGCTGCTCCACACTACCAATTCCTCCCCTCTCACTGGTAAACAGCAGAGTGCAGACTAATAATCAGATGCTGCTGCTCCACACTACCAATTCCTACCCTGTCACTGGCAAACAGCAGAGAGCAGACTAATAATCAGCTCTGCTGCTCCACTCTACCAATTCCTCTCCTCTCACTGGCAAACAGCAGAGTGCAGACTAATAATCAGCTCTGCTGCTCCATACTACCAATTCCTCCCCTCTCACTGGCAAACAGCAGAGTGCAGACTAATAATCAGCTCTGCTGCTCCACACTACCAATTCCTCCCCTCTCACTTTCAAACAGCAGAGTGCAGACTAATAATCAGCTCTGCTGCTCCACAATATCAATTCCCCCCTCTCACTGGCAAACAGCAGAGTGCAGACTAATAATCAGCTCTACTTCTCCACACTACCAATTCCTCCCCTCTCACTGGCAAACAGCAGAGTGCAGACTAATAATCAGCTCTGCTTCTCCACACTACAAATTCCTCCCCTGTCACTGGCAAACAGCAGAGTGCAGACTGATAATCAGCTCTGCTGCTCCACACTACCAATTCGTCCCTTCTTACTGGCAAACAGCAGAGTGCAGACTAATAATCAGCTCTGCTGCTCCACACTACAAATTCCTCCCCTGTCACTGGCAAACAGCTGAGTGCAGATTAATAATCAGCTCTGCTGCTTCACACTACCAATTCCCCCTCTCACTGCCAAACAGCAGAGTGCAGACTAATAATCAGCTCTGCTGCTGCACACTACCAATTCCTCCCCTGTCACTGGCAAACAGCAGAGTGCAGACTAATATTCAGCTCTGCTGCTCCACACTACCAATTCCCCCCCTCTCACTGGCAAACAGCAGAGTGCAGACTGATAATCACCTCTGCTGCTCCACAATATCAATTCCTCCCCTCTCACTGGCAAACAGCTGAGTGCAGATTAATAATCAGCTCTGCTGCTTCACACTACCAATTCCCCCCTCTCACTGCCAAACAGCAGAGTGCAGACTAATAATCAGCTCTGCTGCTGCACACTACCAATTCCTCCCCTGTCACTGGCAAACAGCAGAGTGCAGACTAATATTCAGCTCTGCTGCTCCACACTACCAATTCCCCCCCTCTCACTGGCAAACAGCAGAGTGCAGACTGATAATCACCTCTGCTGCTCCACAATATCAATTCCTCCCCTCTCACTGGCAAACAGCAGAGTGCAGACTAATAATCAGCTCTGCTGCTCCACACTACCAATTCCCCCCCTCTCACTGGCAAACAGCAGAGTTCAGACTGATAATCACCTCTGCTGCTCCACAATATCAATTCCTCCCCTCTCACTGGCAAACAGCAGAGTGCAGACTAATAATCAGCTCTGCTGCTCCACACTACCAATTCCTCCCCTCTCACTGGCAAACAGCAGAGTGCAGACTAATAATCAGCTCTGCTGCTCCACAATATCAATTCCTCCCCTCTCACTGGCAAACAGCAGAGTGCAGACTAATAATCAGCTCTGCTGCTCCACAATATCAATTCCCCCCTGTGACTGGAAAACAGCAGAGTGCAGACTAATAATCAGCTCTGCTGCTCCACACTACCAATTCCACCCCTCTCACTGGCAAACAGGAGAGTGCAGACTAATAATCAGCTCTGCTGCTCCACACTACCAATTCCCCCCCTCTCACTGGCAAACAGCTGAGTGCAGACTAATATTCAGCTCTGCTGCTCCACACTACCAATTCCTCCCCTCTCACTGGCAAACAGCAGAGTGCAGACTAATAATCAGCTCTGCTGCTCCACAATACCAATTCCTCCCCTCTCACTGGCAAACAGCAGATTGCAGACTAATAATCAGCTCTTCTGCTTCACACTACCAATTCCTCCCCTCTCACTGGCAAACAGCAGAGTGCAGACTAATAATCAGCTCTGCTGCTCCACACTACCAATTCCTCCCCTGTCACTGGCAAACAGCAGAGAGCAGACTAAATCAGCTCTGCTGCTTCACACTACCAATTCCTCCCCTCTCACTGTCAAACAGCAGAGTGCAGACTAATAATCAGCTCTTCTGCTTCACACTACTATTTCCTCCCCTCTCACTGGCAAACAGCAGAGTGCAGACTAATAATCAGCTCTGCTGCTCCACACTACCAGTTCCTCCCCTCTCACTGGCAAACAGCAGAGTGCAGACTAATAATCAGCTCTGCTGCTCCACTCTACCAATTCCTCTCCTCTCACTGGCAAACAGCAGAGTGCAGACTAATAATCAGCTCTGCTGCTCCACTCTACCAATTCCTCTCCTCTCACTGGCAAACAGCAGAGTGCAGATTAATAATCAGCTCTGCTGCTCCATACTACCAATTCCTCCCCTCTCACTGGCAAGCAGCAGAGTGCAGACTAATAATCAGCTCTGCTGCTCCACACTACCAATTCCTCCCCTCTCACTTTCAAACAGCAGAGTGCAGACTAATAATCAGCTCTGCTGCTCCACAATATCAATTCCCCCCCTCTCACTGGCAAACAGCAGAGTGCAGACTAATAATCAGCTCTACTTCTCCACACTACCAATTCCTCCCCTCTCACTGGCAAACAGCAGAGTGCAGACTAATAATCAGCTCTGCTGCTCCACACTACCAATTCCTCCCCTCTCACTGGCAAACAGCAGAGTGCAGACTAATAATCAGCTCTGCTTCTCCACACTACAAACTCCTCCCCTGTCACTGGCAAACAGCAGAGTGCAGACTGATAATCAGCTCTGCTACTCCACACTACCAATTCGTCCCTTCTTACTGGCAAACAGCAGAGTGCAGACTAATAATCAGCTCTGCTGCTCCACACTACAAATTCCTCCCCTGTCACTGGCAAACAGCAGAGTGCAGACTGATAATCAGCTCTGCTGCTCCACACTACCAATTCCCCCCTCTCACTGCCAAACAGCAGAGTGCAGACTAATAATCAGCTCTGCTGCTCCACACTACCAATTCCTCCCCTCTCACTGGCAAACAGCAGAGTGCAGACTGATAATCAGCTCTGCTGCTCCACAATATCAATTCCTCTCCTCTCACTGGCAAACAGCAGAGTGCAGACTAATAATCAGCTCTGCTGCTCCACACTACCAATTCCTCCCCTCTCACTGGCAAACAGCAGAGTGCAGACTAATAATCAGCTCTGCTGCTCCACAATATCAATTCCTCCCCTCTCACTGGCAAACAGCAGAGTGCAGACTAATAATCAGCTCTGCTGCTCCACACTACCAATTCCTCCCCTCTCACTGGCAAACAGCAGAGTGCAGACTAATAATCAGCTCTGCTGCTCCACAATATCAATTCCCCCCTCTCACTGGCAAACAGCAGAGTGCAGACTAATAATCAGCTCTGCTGCTCCACACTACCAATTCCTCCCCTCTCACTGGCAGGCAGCAGAGCGCAGACTAATATTCAGCTCTGCTGCTCCACTCTACCAATTCCTCCCCTCTCACTGGCAAACAGCAGAGTGCAGACTAATATTCAGCTCTGCTGCTCCACTCTACCAATTCCTCTCCTCTCACTGGCAAACAGCAGAGTTCAGACTAATAATCAGCTCTGCTGCTCCATACTACCAATTCCTCCCCTCTCACTGGCAAGCAGCAGAGTGCAGACTATTTTTCAGCTCTGCTGCTCCACACTACCAATTCCTCCCCTCTCACTTTCAAACAGCAGAGTGCAGACTAATAATCAGCTCTGCTGCTCCACAATATCAATTCCCCCCCTCTCACTGGCAAACAGCAGAGTGCAGACTAATAATCAGCTCTACTTCTCCACACTACCAATTCCTCCCCTCTCACTGGCAAACAGCAGAGTGCAGACTAATAATCAGCTCTGCTTCTCCACACTACAAATTCCTCCCCTGTCACTGGCAAACAGCAGAGTGCAGACTGATAATCAGCTCTGCTGCTCCACACTACCAATTCGTCCCTTCTTACTGGCAAACAGCAGAGTGCAGACTAATAATCAGCTCTGCTGCTCCACACTACAAATTCCTCCCCTGTCACTGGCAAACAGCAGAGTGCAGACTGATAATCAGCTCTGCTGCTCCACACTACCAATTCCTCCCCTCTCACTGGCAAACAGCAGAGTGCAGACTAATAATCAGCTCTGCTGCTCCACTGTCATGTGTGCATCGCCACGAAGATCGTCGCGGTTGCACATTCTGACTTCTCACAGCTGAGTTGGTGTTTCTTTGTGTTTGGCAGTTAGGGAGTTAATTCTGTCTGTGCTCAGTTCTGGGACTGGGTGCAGTTTCTCCCGGCTGCAATTAATTATTTGTTGATTGGTTTCCTTTAAATCTCTGGTTGTCTGTTTGGGAGTTGCCAGTGAAATTCTTCATGCAGACCACAGATAGGATTGTATCTGTATAGACTTAAGTTAAAGAGCTCCTTAGTTGTTTTAAGCTCACCTTGCTTAGAGTTTAATATCCCAGATCATTTATGTTCCTTCTGTGTTTGAGTGTGTATGCAAGTCTGTGTTTTCTCCAGTCTGTCTTATATTTCTAATCTGTGTATTTAGCAGAGATCAGCCCATATCCCTTTGGTGGTAATCAGAATCCTTCTTAGGACTGATTACAGGGTTCAGGGACTGATAGGAGACAGGGTTAGGCTGGAGACTTGGACCTCTGAACCATTATCAGTACCTCCAAGGTGAGGGATTAGTTAGGACCCCAGTTTAGGGTCAGGTTAGACCCCCGGTCCTCTTCTTTCCTGTGACAGTGTATCAAGTCCTCAAGATTAATCCTGAGTTCAACGGATATCGTGTCAGGTAAATCTATTCTATACTTACATGCTGATGTTGCTATACTAGTTGTTGTATAGAGTGTTGTTCTTTTAAGAATAGTTTACTGACATCGTACACATATCATAAGACCGCGTGACATTTTCACTGGCCATAAAATTATTCCCAGTTGCCATGGATCCAGTAGCCCAGCTGGCTCTGCAGTTGCAGGGATTATCCATGGAGCTGACGGACATTAAGTCCAAAGTTTTGTCTCCCTCGGAGCAAACCAGATTTGAACCTAAAGTAGCTCTCCCGGACAGGTTCACTGGTGGGCGAGACAAATTTTTTACCTTCAGGGAAGCATGTAAATTGTATTTTCGGCTTCGGCCTCGATCATCAGGGAGCGAAGAGCAGAGAGTGGGAATTGTTATCTCGCTCCTACAAGGGGACCCTCAATCCTGGGCATTTTCCCTTCCTCCGGGATCCCCGGCTCTACAGTCAGTAGATCGATTTTTTACTGCCCTGGGTTTGGTATATGATGACCCAGATCGGGTCTCTCTTGCTGAGACAAAATTACGTAAGATACAGCAGGGAGATCGTCCGGCGGAGGAATTTGCTTCTGAGTTCCGTAGATGGGCCACAGATACTCAGTGGAATGACCCAGCTCTTAGGAGCCAGTTTTGTCATGGGCTTTCTGGCAAATTAAAGGACGTTTTGGCTCAGTATGATTCTCCTCCATCACTGGAGGCTGCTATGGCCCTGGCTATCCGTACTGATAGACGGCTCCGGGAGAGGTGCGAGGTAACTCCGCCCCCTGTTGTTACTCCACCTACTACTAAAGTCCATTATGTTGAGGTTCCCCTTGTCTGTTCGGAGGAGCCTATGCAGTTGGGAGGGACATCATTTCGTAGGAGGGGATTGGCGGTACGCCGCAGGACTAGAAGGTGTTTCTTCTGCGGGATAGAGGGACATTTTGTTGGGGGATGTCCGTCCCGTGCCTTGTTGAGCAAGAAGTCGCCGGAAAACTGTTAATCCCAGGTTGTGTGGTGGACGACAACCTGGGAGTATGTATTTCGTCCGCTAGTTCTTCTCAGTTCCTTGTACCAGTGGAGGTGGTGGTTGGTACGAGAGTGGAGAGATTTTCTGTTCTTCTTGATAGTGGGTCCGGGGCTAATCTGGTTGACGCTCAGTTTGCTCAGGCTCAAGGTATGCATCTGAGTGTATTGGTCAAACCGATCCCTATATTCTCCATTGACGCCAGGCCTCTCGGCCAAGGTAGCTTTGTTCATGAGGTTCATAACATTGACCTTCGGGTAGGGGCAATACATAGGGAACTATTATCTTGTTATGTGTTGGAGGGTCTACCTACTCCTATTGTGTTGGGACTTCCTTGGTTGGTTAAACATAACCCTGTGATTAATTGGCAGTCCAGAGAGATAAGCCAATGGGGTGAGTTTTGCAAAAGTAACTGCATGAACACAGTCATCAGTTCGGTCGTGCCTAGTACATTGCCTCCTTTTTTGGAGGACTTTGGGGATGTGTTCTCTGAGGAGGGGTGTCAGGAGTTGCCTCCTCATCGCGTGTATGACTGCTCTATTAATCTCCTTCCTGATGCTAAGTTACCTAAAGCTAGGTTACATAACCTTTCTGGTCCTGAGAGGCAGGCTATGAAAGATTATATTTCGGAAAGTCTGGCCAAAGGGCATATTAGACCTTCATCTTCCCCAGTGGCCGCGGGTTCTTCTTTGTGAAGAAAAAAGATGGAGGCCTACGCCCTTGCTTGGATTTCCGCGAACTTAATCGGATTACTGTTCGAGATCCGTATCCACTCCCTCTGATTCCTGATCTCTTCAATCAAATTGTTGGCGCCAAATGGTTCTCTAAATTGGATCTCAGGGGGGCGTATAATCTGATTAGGATAAAAGAGGGGGATGAGTGGAAAACGGCGTTTAACACGCCGGAGGGACATTATGAGAACCTTGTCATGCCTTTTGGTCTGACTACTGCACCAGCAGTATTCCAACATTTTGTTAATGACATTTTTCGTCATCTGGTGGGGCTGTTTGTGGTCGTATATTTGGATGACATTTTAATTTACTCGCCAGACCTTGTGTCTCACCAGGAGCATGTGAGACAGGTGTTGCAGATCTTGCGAGACAATAAACTATACGCCAAACTGGAAAAGTGTGTATTCGCCGTACAGGAACTTCAGTTTTTGGGTTTCTTGGTGTCAGCCTCCGGTTTCCGTATGGACCCTGAAAAGGTGAGAGCAGTGCTTGAATGGGATCAGCCAGAGGATCTTAAGGCTCTGCAGCGTTTTCTGGGGTTTGCTAACTACTACCGGAAATTTATTTGTAATTTCTCATCTGTTGTCAAACCTCTCACTGACATGACAAGAAAAGGGACGGATTTTTCTAAATGGTCGGACAAAGCTTGCCAAGCTTTTTCCTCTTTGAAAAAATGTTTTGCTTCAGCACCCGTTCTCATCCAACCAGATGCATCACAGCCGTTCGTTGTGGAGGTGGACGCGTCTGACGTAGGGGTGGGTGCAATATTGTCCCAGGGTCCGTCCCCTGGTAAATGGCATCCGTGCGCTTTCTTTTCTAAGAAATTGTCGTCCGCCGAAAGGAATTATGATATCGGCAATAGGGAACTTTTGGCCATTAAGTTGGCTTTTGAAGAATGGCGTCACTTTTTGGAGGGGGCAGTCCACCCGGTCACCGTCATTACTGATCACAAGAACCTGCTGTATTTGGAATCTGCTAAGCGTCTGAATTCCAGACAAGCTCGATGGTCGTTGTTTTTTACCAGGTTTAATTTTGTTGTCACTTATCGCCCTGGATCTAAGAATGTTAAGGCGGATGCCTTGTCTCGCAGTTTCCCAGGGGCCGGGAAAATGGATGACCCGATTCCTATCCTTCAGGAGGGGGTGGTAGTGTCGGCTGTATGTTCTGAGCTTGAGGAGGAGGTGTTAGAGGCTCAGGGGACTCCCCTGCAGGACCTCCAGGGAGACTGTTTGTCCCAAATCAGTTGAGGCAAAAGGTTATTGAGGCACATCATAATTCTGCTTTAGCAGGACATCCAGGGAGTAAGGCTACTTTAGATCTCCTTTCTCGCCGGTTTTGGTGGCCTAACGTTAATAAAGATGTTTTAACTTTTGTCGCGTCCTGTGGGGTTTGTGCTCGCTCTAAGACCCCTCATACCCGTCCGTCTGGGACCCTCTTACCCTTGAAACTTCCGGAGCGTCCAGGGACTCATTTGTCTATGGACTTCATCACGGACCTTCCTCAGTCGTCAGGGAAGACTGTCATACTGGTGGTTGTTGACAGGTTCAGTAAGATGGCACATTTCATTGCTCTTCCTGCCCTCCCTAATGCTAAAACTCTGGCGCAGGTGTTCATTGGGGAGATTGTGAGACTTCATGGGTTGCCTTCTGATGTGGTGTCAGATAGGGGGTCTCAGTTTGTGTCCAAGTTTTGGAGGGCATTTTGTTTACGTCGGGGGATGCAATTGTCATTTTCCTCGGCTTTTCATCCGCAGACCAATGGTCAGACAGAGCGTCTGAATCAAAGCCTAGAGACTTATCTTCGGTGTTTTGTCTCAGAAAACCAGGAGGACTGGTCTTCTTTCTTGCCTCTGGCAGAGTTCGCTCTTAACAACAGGCGGAGCGAGTCCACTGGTAAATCCCCGTTTTTTGGGGCATATGGTTTTCATCCCCAGTTTTGTACTTTCAATGGGGGAGGCCCTTCTGGGGTTCCTGAGGAGGAGCGTTTCTCGTCGTCACTTGCTTCAGTGTGGAGAGGAGTGCTTAATAATCTGAGTGCTATGGGGAACCGTTATAAACGTATGGCTGATAGGAGGAGAGTTTCTGGTCCAGATCTTAATGTGAACGATCTGGTATGGTTGTCTACCAGGAATATAAAACTTAAAGTGCCCTCCTGGAAACTGGGCCCCAGATTCATCGGGCCGTACAGGATCAGTTCCATAATTAATCCTGTGGCATTTCGTCTGGACCTCCCTCCTACGTTTAAAATTCATAATGTGTTCCACAAGTCATTACTTAAGAGGTACGTGGCACCAGTCATACCATCACCTCTACCTCCTCCTCCAGTGGTGGTCAATGGTAACTTGGAGTTTCAAGTGTCAAAGATCATTGACTCACGTCTGAATCGCCGGTCCCTTCAGTACTTGGTGCATTGGAAGAGGTATGGTCCAGAGGAGAGGACGTGGGTTCCTGCGTCTGACATTAACGCAGATCGTTTGGTGCGGACCTTCCACAGAACTCACCCGGGCAAACCTGGCCCTGAGGGTCCGGAGGCCCCTCGTAGAAGGGGGGGTACTGTCATGTGTGCATCGCCACGAAGATCGTCGCGGTTGCACATTCTGACTTCTCACAGCTGAGTTGCTGTTTCTTTGTGTTTGGCAGTTAGGGAGTTAATTCTGTCTGTGCTCAGTTCTGGGACTGGGTGCAGTTTCTCCCGGCTGCAATTAATTATTTGTTGATTGGTTTCCTTTAAATCTCTGGTTGTCTGTTTGGGAGTTGCCAGTGAAATTCTTCATGCAGACCACAGATAGGATTGTATCTGTATAGACTTAAGTTAAAGAGCTCCTTAGTTGTTTTAAGCTCACCTTGCTTAGAGTTTAATATCCCAGATCATTTATGTTCCTTCTGTGTTTGAGTGTGTATGCAAGTCTGTGTTTTCTCCAGTCTGTCTTATATTTCTAATCTGTGTATTTAGCAGAGATCAGCCCATATCCCTTTGGTGGTAATCAGAATCCTTCTTAGGACTGATTACAGGGTTCAGGGACTGATAGGAGACAGGGTTAGGCTGGAGACTTGGACCTCTGAACCATTATCAGTACCTCCAAGGTGAGGGATTAGTTAGGACCCCAGTTTAGGGTCAGGTTAGACCCCCGGTCCTCTTCTTTCCTGTGACAGTGTATCAAGTCCTCAAGATTAATCCTGAGTTCAACGGATATCGTGTCAGGTAAATCTATTCTATACTTACATGCTGATGTTGCTATACTAGTTGTTGTATAGAGTGTTGTTCTTTTAAGAATAGTTTACTGACATCGTACACATATCATAAGACCGAGTGACATCCACACTACCAATTCCTCCCCTCTCACTGGCAAACAGCAGAGTGCAGACTAATATTCAGCTCTGCTGCTCCACACTACCAATTCCCCCCCTCTCACTGGCAAACAGCAGAGTGCAGACTAATAATCAGCTCTGCTGCTCCACACTACCAATTCCTCCCCTGTCACTGGCAAACAGCAGAGTGCAGACTAATAATCAGCTCTGCTGCTCCACACTACCAATTCCTCTCCTCTCACTGGCAAACAGCAGAGTGCAGACTAATAATCAGCTCTGCTGCTCCACAATATCAATTCCTCCCCTCTCACTGGCAAACAGCAGAGTGCAGACTAATAATCAGCTCTGCTGCTCCACACTACCAATTCCTCCCCTCTCACTGGCAAACAGCAGAGTGCAGACTAATAATCAGCTCTGCTGCTCCACACTACCAATTCCTCCCCTCTCACTGGCAAACAGCAGAGTGCAGACTAATAATCAGCTCTGCTGCTCCACAATATCAATTCCCCCCTCTCACTGGCAAACAGCAGAGTGCAGACTAATAATCAGCTCTGCTGCTCCACACTACCAATTCCTCCCCTCTCACTGGCAGGCAGCAGAGCGCAGACTAATAATCAGCTCTGCTGCTCCACACTACCAATTCCTCCCCCCTCACTGGCAAACAGGAGAGTGCAGACTAATAATCAGCTCTGCTGCTCCACACTACCAATTCCCCCCCTCTCACTGGCAAACAGCAGAGTGCAGACTAATAATCAGCTCTGCTGCTCCACACTACCAATTACTCCCCTCTCACTGGCAAACAGCAGAGTGCAGACTAATAATCAGCTCTGCTGCTCCACACTACCAATTCCTCCCCTCTCACTGGCAAACAGCAGAGTGCAGACTAATAATCAGCTCTGCTGCTCCACAATATCAATTCCCCCCTGTGACTGGAAAACAGCAGAGTGCAGACTAATAATCAGCTCTGCTGCTCCACACTACCAATTCCACCCCTCTCGCTGGCAAACAGGAGAGTGCAGACTAATAATCAGCTCTGCTGCTCCACACTACCAATTCCTCCCCTCTCACTGGCAAACAGCAGAGTGCAGACTAATAATCAGCTCTGCTGCTCCACACTACCAATTCCTCCCCTCTCACTGGCAAACAGCAGAGTGCAGACTAATAATCAGCTCTGCTGCTCCACATACCAATTCCTCCCCTCTCACTGGCAAACAGCAGAGTGCAGACTAATAATCAGCTCTGCTTGCTGCTCACCTACCAATTCCTCCCCTTCACTGGCAAACAGCAGAGTGCAGACTAATAATCAGCTCTGCTGCTCCACACTACCAATTCCTCCCCTCTCACTGGCAAACAGCAGAGTGCAGACTTAATAATCAGCTCTGCTGCTCCACACACTATCAATTCCTCCCCCTCTCACTGGCAAACAGCAGAGTGCAGATAATAATCAGCTCTGCTGCTCCACACTACCAATTCCTCCCTCTCACTGGCAAACAGCAGAGTGCAGACTAATAATCAGCTCTGCTGCTCCACACTACAATTCCCCCCTTCACTGGCAAACAGCAGAGTGCAGACTAATAATCAGCTCTGCTGCTCCACACTACCAATTCCTCCCCTCTCACTGGCAAACAGCAGAGTGCAGACTAATAATCAGCTCTGCTGCTCCACACTACAATTCCTCCCTCTCACTGGCAAACAGCAGAGTGCAGACTAATAATCAGCTCTGCTGCTCCACACTACCAATTCCTCCCCTCTCACTGGCAAACAGCAGAGTGCAGACTAATAATCAGCTCTGCTGCTCCACATACCAATTCCTCCCCTCTCACTGGCAAACAGCAGAGTGCAGACTAATAATCAGCTCTGCTGCTCCACACTACAATTCCCCCTCTCACTGGCAAACAGCAGAGTGCAGACTAATAATCAGCTCTGCTGCTCCACACTACCAATTCCACCCCTCTCACTGGCAAACAGCAGAGTGCAGACTAATAATCAGCTCTGCTGCTCCACACTACCAATTCCCCCCTCTCACTGGCAAACAGCTGAGTGCAGACTAATAATCAGCTCTGCTGCTCCACACTACCAATTCCTCCCCTCTCACTGGCAAACAGCAGAGTGCAGACTAATAATCAGCTCTGCTGCTCCACAATACCAATTCCTCCCCTCTCACTGGCAAACAGCAGATGCAGACTAATAATCAGCTCTGCTGCTCACACTACCAATTCCTCCCCTCTCACTGGCAAAACAGCAGAGTGCAGACTAAATCAGCTCTGCTGCTTCACACTACCAATTCCTCCCCTCTCACTGCAAACAGCAGAGTGCAGACTAATAATCAGCTCTGCTGCTCCACACTACAATTCCTCCCCTCTCACTGGCAAACAGCAGAGTGCAGACTAATAATCAGCTCTGCTGCTCCACATATCAATTCCCCCCTTACTGGAAAACAGCAGAGTGCAGACTAATAATCAGCTCTGCTGCTCCACTACCAATTCCACCCCTCTCGCTGGCAAACAGGAGTGCAGACTAATAATCAGCTCTGCTGCTCCACACTACCAATTCCCCCCTCTCACTGGCAAACAGCGAGTGCAGACTAATATTCAGCTCTGCTGCTCCACACTACCAATTCTCCCCTCTCACTGGCAAACAGCAGAGTGCAGACTAATAATCAGCTCTCTGCTCACACTACTATTTCCTCCCCTCTCACTGGCAAACAGCAGAGTGCAGACTAATAATCAGCTCTGCTGCTCCACACTACCATTCCTCCCCTCTCACTGGCAAACAGCAGAGTGCAGACTAATAATCAGCTCTGCTGCTCCACTCTACCAATTCCTCTCCTCTCACTGGCAAACAGCAGAGTGCAGACTAATAATCAGCTCTGCTGCTCCACTCTACCAATTCCTCCCTCTCACTGGCAAACAGCAGAGTGCAGATTAATAATCAGCTCTGCTGCTCCATACTACCAATTCCTCCCTCTCACTGGCAAGCAGCAGAGTGCAGACTAATAATCAGCTCTGCTGCTCCACACTACCAATTCCTCCCCTCTCACTGGCAAACAGCAGAGTGCAGACTAATAATCAGCTCTGCTGCTCCACTCTACCAATTCTCTCCTCTCACTGGCAAACAGCAGAGTGCAGACTAATAATCAGCTCTGCTGCTCCACACTACCAATTCCTCCCCTCTCACTGGCAACAGCAGAGCGCAGACTAATATCAGCTCTGCTGCTCCACTCTACCAATTCCTCCCCTCTCACTGGCAGCAGCAGAGTGCAGACTAATAATCAGCTCTGCTGCTCCACACTACCAATTCCTCCCTCTCACTTTCAAACAGCAGAGTGCAGACTAATAATCAGCTCTGCTGCTCCACAATATCAATTCCACCTCTCACTGGCAAACAGCAGAGTGCAGACTAATAATCAGCTTACTTCTCCACACTACAAATTCCTCCCTGTCACTGGCAAACAGCAGAGTGCAGACTGATAATCACTCTGCTGCTCCACACTACCAATTTGTCCCTTTACTGGCAAACAGCAGAGTGCAGACTATAATCAGCTCTGCTGCTCCACACTACAAATTCCTCCCCTGTCACTGGCAAACAGCAGAGTGCAGACTGATAATCACTCTGCTGCTCCACACTACCAATTCCCCCCTCTCATGCCAAACAGCAGAGTGCAGACTATAATCAGCTCTGCTGCTCCACACTACCAATTCCTCCCCTCTCACTGGCAAACAGCAGAGTGCAGACTAATATTCAGCTCTGCTGCTCCACACTACCAATTCCCCCCTCTCACTGGCAAACAGCAGAGTGCAGACTGATAATCAGCTCTGCTGCTCCACAATATCAATTCCTCCCCTCTCACTGGCAAACAGCAGAGTGCAGACTAATAATCAGCTCTGCTGCTCCACACTACCAATTCCCCCCCTCTCACTGGCAAACAGCAGAGTTCAGACTAATAATCACCTCTGCTGCTCCACAATATCAATTCCTCCCCTCTCACGGGCAAACAGCAGAGTGCAGACTAATAATCAGCTCTGCTGCTCCACACTACCAGTTCCTCCCCTCTCACTGGCAAACAGCAGAGTGCAGACTAATAATCAGCTCTGCTGCTCCACAATATCAATTCCCCCCTCTCACTGGCAAACAGCAGAGTGCAGACTAATAATCAGCTCTGCTGCTCCACACTACCAATTCCTCCCCTCTCACTGGCAGGCAGCAGAGCGCAGACTAATAATCACTCTGCTGCTCCACACTACCAATACCTCCCTCTCACTGGCAAAACAGGAGAGTGCAGACTAATAATCAGCTCTGCTGCTCCACACTACCAATTCCCCCCCTTCACTGGCAAACAGCAGAGTGCAGACTAATAATCAGCTCTGCTGCTCCACACTACCAATTCCTCCCCTCTCACTGGCAAACAGCAGAGTGCAGACTAATAATCAGCTCTGCTGCTCCACAATATCAATTCCTCCCCTCACACTGGCAAACAGCAGAGTGCAGACTAATAATCAGCTCTACTGCTCCACACTACCAATTCCTCCCCTCTCACTGGCAAACAGCAGAGTGCAGACTAATAATCAGCTCTGCTGCTCCACACTACCAATTCCTCCCCTCTCACTGGCAAACAGCAGAGTGCAGACTAATAATCAGCTCTGCTTCTCCACACTACAAATTCCTCCCCTCTCACTGGCAAACAGCAGAGTGCAGACTAATAATCAGCTCTGCTGCTCCACACTACCAATTCCTCCCCTCTCACTGGCAAACAGCAGAGTGCAGACTAATAATCAGCTCTGCTGCTCCACAATTCAATTCCTCCCCTCTCACTGGCAAACAGCAGAGTGCAGATTAATAATCAGCTCTGCTGCTCCACACTACCAATTCCCCCCTCTCACTGCCAAACAGCAGAGTGCAGACTAATAATCAGCTCTGCTGCTCCACACTATCAATTTCCCCCCCTGTGACCGGAAAACAGCAGAGTGCAGACTAATAATCAGCTCTGCTACTCCACACTACAATTCCTCCCCTGTCACTGGCAAACAGCAGAGTGCAGATTAATAATCAGCTCTGCTGCTCCACACTACAAATTCCCCCCTCTCACTGGTAAACAGCAGAGTGCAGACTAATAATCAGCTCTGCTGCTCACACTACCAATTCCCCCCTCTCAGTGCCAAACAGCAGAGTGCAGACTAATAATCAGCTCTGCTGCTCCACAATATCAATTCCCCCCCTGTGACTGGAAAACAGCAGAGTGCAGACTAATAATAAGCTCTGCTGCTCCACACTACCAATTCCCCCCCTCTCACTGGCAAACAGCAGAGTGCAGACTAATAATCAGCTCTGCTGCTCCACACTACCAATTCCTCCCCTCTCAATGGCAAACAGCAGAGTGCAGACTAATAATCAGCTCTAAATATCCTAAGGATTTGAGCCTAGGGAAATGGCACTTCCCATTAATCAGATTATCCAAAAAAGACCTGGAAACATATAGCCATATATCAAACACTTTATTGAAAAATATATGAAAAATTCCATAAACAACTTTTAAAAATGGGATGTATATCCAATAATTTCCCATTGGTCAATATGTGCGAAAAGGTCTCAGTAATTCTCCAAATAATCCAGTCACTCCATGCAATATCCTATGGCAAGTGCCATGTAGTTAGTACAGAGCATAGAGTATCAAGATTTAACAAGAGGAATAATATTACCACATAAATGATATGTCTCGACCACGCACCACAATTGTGGGTTTCCAGGGATATGGGGTACTCGGAGCCGAGCCTGTAGATTTCTATGGGGGATGTCACTGGTAGCGTGGCTCGGTCCGTGTCCCTGGCGGTCAGGCGTTAAAGGGGGATTTATTTACAGGGGATTTAGTAGATAACAGTTCGTGACGCCACCTGTAGTTGTCTGATCACTGAGACCAGCGCTGCTGAATAGAACTCTGAGGGGATGTTATAGCAGCGAGGTGTTGGGTCCCCCACAGGTGGGACTGTCCCTCTGAGTCTATGGTGATTGTAGTAGGGAGATGTGGATAAATGACACAGTCTCAGACAATAAAGCTTCTTTCCATACCTTTTACTTTCAAGTTGTTTAGGCAGGTCCCGGGAAGCTGTTGGGGTGGATGGAGGATGCGTTTCGAGGTAACGGCTGAGCAGGTTAGAGGCCTCCTTAACTTTCCATGTAACGAGTCCAACCTGCATAAAGCTAAGTTCACTCAAAACTCCAGCTAATTCTGTAGCTGTACTGCCCGGTCAGCATAGTGGTCGGAGCCTTCCATGTGATGTGAGAGAGCTGAGTTCCTACTGTTGTCCTGCATCGACTCAAGGTTCCCACTCTCCCAGACTCCAGTTACGTACCGACAATAGGCTTGTTCCTGTGACCTGAAGTCCAGCGAACCTCTGGTTGTTCTTATCACCACGCCTGAAGCTGTAGCGACACTTCAGTCCCCAGTGACCGGTGATCAATGCAGGATAGTTCAATCCTTAAGGCACTTCTAGAATTCTTTTCCACTGCGCCCTTCGCCCTGCTCACACTCTTAATATCAGCACTGACTAGACTAGGATAATATTCGGTTATCCGTACTAGCCTCCACTTTTGTACCGTCTCTCTGTATTGACAGGAATCTCGGCTCTCCAACAGGCACCAGTCCTGACTCCCTCAACACTCAGGGGAAGCTTTCAGACTCCACTGTGCTACAGGACACTCCCCTATACACCCCTGCTGGGTGTGTCTGAAGTGTATGTGAGTGATGTCGAGCCCTTAACCATTACCTCTCCACTCATCCTCCTGGTATTGTGTGCCTTACATACCAGGGCTACACATTCCCCCTTGGTAAAATACAGCACTCCCGGGCTGTGAAATATAAAAAGAAAGACATTTTGTTCTGCATTAACAATAAACATTAAACTCTTCCCATCAGGGAGGTAAGAAATTCTTAAAACGTTGCATTATGTACAATGAACATAGAAAAATACAAAAACATACTTTCAATAAATATGTCATATCAAACAGTATTCTTGTGAAGGACCCGCACCAAACCTTCAACGTGGGTCCTGGGTGGGCTGCAGGACATCTGGCTGCAGACCTCGCTCAGTGCCACACCACACGGGTTTTATGTTCAGAGGTAATTGTTACAATTAGATATAGAACCACGAGAATGCATAAAGTGCAACTATATACATTATCAGTTCTGGGGCTGACATAGTCCACAGCCTCGAAGTCCATTATTCCTCCTAATTAGTAATGCACAATACCATAACAATACTTTTTACAATATTCACATAAGGTAACCTTTTTCTGGGTTAAATTACATTATTTTGCTAGAATTACTGTTGATATCGAATAGGTATCTTCCCTTTCGTGGTTCGCTCTGATCTACGTGGAGTAGCTTCAGGTATATTAGTCTGTGATCTACCTGCTCTGCGTAACGGCAAACTATAGAACTGTCTCAATCTTTCTATGGATCTGGCAAGCGTACTGATGGCTGGGCAGTGTGAGTCAGCTTCACCAGGGGATCCCATAGCATGGGGCGCTGCTTCTGATGATCCTTCTTGAGATTCTGTAGGCTGAGGTGTTACTGGAATAGGTAACTCCTGAACTGGCTCAACTGGCACCATGGGCACAACTGGAGGTAGAACTTCCTCTTGTGGCTGATAAAACTGCAACACCGGAATGATTACAGCATCTCCCAGTCTGGGCCAATCCGCAGGGAAATCTCCCAGATCCGTGTGTATGACCTTTTCTTTTCTTTCTTCTCGATTGACGACAGGGTTCTCTTCACGAAGCTTTAAGGGTTCTGGGCACAATTTCAAATGGTCTCTGGACACAGTGGATATTGTTCTTCCTCCGTCCTTACTGATGATACAAACTTTTCTGTTGTCATATTTGGAATCTTGTACGACGTAGGGTTCTTGTTCCCACTGGTTGTCCAATTTGTGCGTCTTCCTTTTTCTTTTCAATACCACTTCTCCAGGCATCAAAGGTTTGGCAGGAGCATTCCTGTTGTAAATATCTTCCTGTTTTTCCCGTGCCTTGTTGAGACTTTCTTCTACACAGACTTGCACTCGTCTGTATTGCTCTTGCAGATTGATGTCCAGTTTTCAACGGCGTCATCTGCCTCCGGTTCTACCACTCCAAGTTCTAAATCCATTGGTAGTCTCCGGGCCTTGCTCTCATAAGATAGGCTGGAGTGCAGTTAGTGGAACTTACAGGTATATGGTTATACAAGTCAACCAAATCAGGTAGTAAGTCCGGCCACCGATTCCTGTCTTCCAACGGGAATAGACTTCAACAAATCAAGGACAATGTGGTTCATTTTCTCGCAAAGGCCATTGGTTTGAGGATGGTATGGTGTTGTTCTAATTTTCTTACACCCATACATGTGATAGAATTCCTTGAATAGGTCAGCCTCGAAAGCAGGTCCTTGATCAGTTAATACTTGCTCCGGATACCCATGCGGTCTGCAGAAGCTTGCTTGAAAGGTTCTTGCTGCCGTCACTGCTGTCTGATCCTTAACTGGAACAACCACCAGAAATCTAGAGTAATGGTCCACCATGGTCAAGGCGTAGGAGTATCCAGATCTACTTGGCGCCAATTTGACGTGGTCCAAGGCCACAATCTCCAAGGGACGAGTCGTCCGGATAGGCTGCAGGGGTGCCTTCTGACTACCGTAGTCCTTTCTTCTGAGACCACAGGGTCCACAGTTCCGACACCACCTCTCGATGGAGCTGCGCATCCCTACCCAGTAGAACCGGCACCTCAACAGGGTCTCCAGCTTTCTCCAGCCAAAGTGTCCTGCTTGATCGTGGTATGCTTCCAACACCATTTGGACGTCTGCCTTGGGGACCACTATCTGCCAGACCATCTCATGGGTCCTGGGGTTGACGTATCTCCTGCACAACTTCTCACGGTATAGGAACAACCGGCTTCTCTCGTTCCACAGGAGCTTTGCTGACATAGGTGCATCTTTTTCCAAGGAGGAACCTTCCTGTCGTAACAACTCCTTGATACGGCTGACCACTGGATCGCTGTCCTGAGTCTCTTTCCAGCTGTGATGGGATAAGGGATTTAATGTTGCACCATGCTGCTTTCTGTAGACTCGCTGCTCGTGGACTATCCCATTTCGATGGAACGCAGGTAGCTCAATTTCTTCCAGGTCGTCCGATTCTTCTTCCGTGTCAGATTCATGCGGCATTCGGGACAATGCGTCAGCATTAGCATTCTTTCGGCCTGCCCGGTACTTGATGGTAAACTGGTAATTGGACAACCGAGCCATCCAACGCTGCTCCATGGCGCCCAGCTTGGCGGTTTCCAGATGCGTTAAGGGGTTGTTGTCTGTAAACGCAGTGAACTGGTTGGAGGCCAGATAGTGCTTAAATCTTTCAGTAATGGCCCAGACCAGCACCAGAAACTCCAGCTTGAAGCTGCTATAATTTTCCGGATTCCTCTCAGTTGGCCTGAGTTTTCTGCTGGCATATGCGATGACTTTTTCTTGGCCATTCTGCTTCTGACTGAGAACTGCTCCTAAACCTTCATTACTTGCATCGGTGTACAGCAGGAACGGTTGGCTGTAATCAGGGTAGGTCAAGATCTCATCACCTGTAAGAATCTCTTTCATCTTTTGGAATGCTTCAGCCTGTTCCTTACCCCAATTAAAGGGAGGGTTTCTGCTCTTTAGGGATTGTCCTACTAGGAGGTCCTGTAAAGGGGCTGCCTTCTTCGTGTAATCTTTCACGAATCTTCTGTAGTAACCCATGAGTCCCAGGAACTGTCGCACTTCCTTGAGGTTCTTCGGCTCCGGCCACTTCTGGATAGCAGTGACTTTCTCTGGGTCCGGCGCTACTCCTTCCGAACTGACGATGTGCCCCAAGTACTGTACCTTCTGTTTAAGTAGATGGCATTTTGAGGGTTTCAACTTCATCCCGTACCTGGACAGGGACTCAAATACTTCTGCCAGGTGCTTCAGATGGTCCTCATATGTCTTGGAGTACACGATGACGTCGTCTAGGTATAGCAGCACGGTTTCAAAATTGAGATGTCCCAGGCAGTTCTCCATCACTCTCTGAAATGTTCCTGGGGCACTGCTGAGCCCAAACGGCATTCTGTCGAACTCACAGAGCCCCATTGGGGTGGTGAAAGCCGTTTTCTCACGATCCTCCTCAGCCACAGCCACTTGCCAGTACCCACTAGTCAGATCGAGGGTAGAAAAGTAGTTAGCCGTTTTCAGAGCAGCTAATGATTCCTCTATACGTGGTAACGGGTATGCATCTTTATGTGTTATGCGGTTCACCTGCCTGTAATCCACACACATTCTCAAGCTACCATCTTTTTTTCTAACCAGGACTAGAGGTGCTGCCCAGGGACTACAACTATCCCTGATTACTCCGGCTTCTTTCATATCTCGCAACATTTCTTTAGCCTTCTGATAATGGGCTGGGGGTATAGGCCTGTACCGCTCTTTGATGGGAGGATGACTGCCTGTAGGGATATGATGTTGTACTCCCTTAATTATCCCAAAATCAAGTGGATGCTTGCTAAACACTTGAGCGTACTCTTGTACCACCCGTAATACCCCTTGCTTCTGGTGAGCGGGAGTGGTGTCCGTCCCAACATGGAGTTGCTGACACCATTCCGCCACCTGGGTTGCCGGGTCATTGTCCTCCGCTATTTGGCGGGAGTCTAAGGACTCAGCCGGGAGAATAGAATTATTGTCGACAGCATGTAGTTTAGCAATGGTTGCATACCGGGGTAAGTTTACCTCATCATCTCCCCAGTTGAGGAGCCGTACCGGTACTCTTCCATTCACCACTTCCACTACTCCCCTAGCAGTCATAAGTGTAGGTCTATGTTCTGAATGGTGGGGTTCTACTACAGCTTGGTAGTTCTGTCCTCTCAGACCTATGGCTGCCCTGCACCAGATTATCATTTCACTCATTGGGGGTATCACAATGGGATTCGAGTCAGTGACCCGTACATTACCAATTTCGCCGTCTGTAAGCTTCGCTTGCTGCTGACACACCAGGGCCCGGATCTCTCTTTGGATTACTCCCTTTTGTCTTGGTCTGGCAATTTCAGCGAGCTGTTGGAGTAAGAACACAACTTCTCCCAGACAGTTACTGATAATGTTAGTACCCAAAATTATATTTAAACCGTTCTCTTCATTTACAGTCTTTACTACTAGAAGCCCCTGGTCTTTCAACTCCTCTCTGCCCACTTTCACATCCACACATTTTGTCCCGAGTACTTCTACAGGAAGACCATTAGAAGCATACACGGTAAAGTCAGGGCTCGGGGGTTTAAGACTGTCCATTGACCAGAACTTAGTATATAGGGCATCAGGTATTAGGGTCACCTGAGACCCAGTGTCTAACAATGCCGGAACTGCAATACCATCTAGAATGATAGACAGGTAGGGTCGCCCACCCACATACCTGCGGTTCCAGTCTAAGGGGCCTGACGGATCTCCTCCTGGGTGTTGGCCCTCGGACCCAGGTTCTGCCCGTTTAAAGGACACTGTGGAGACATATGACCTTTCCGGTTGCAACGGTAACAGGTGATCTCCCGACGAGGAGGGTGTTGATCAGAGGTCGCTCCTGGGGGTGGCGTTGTCCTCCTCCGGGGGGGCGACGTCTTCCTTCTTCTCGGTGCATCCACGGGACGTCTTCTGGGCAGTCAGCTAATAAAATCTTCCCTTCTTCCTCTTTCCGCAGCTGCAGGGCACTCATCACAGCAGCCAGATTTTTAGTCAGCTGGCGCACCTCTGAGCGCAGACAGTCCAATTCACTAGGGGGTGTCACCTGCGTTTTGGCTTCTGCCACTAGCGGGGAAAAGGGGGTTACTGCCGGTTCCAGAGTGACTTCACCCTGGTGATGTTGGGTGGCCACCTCAGGTTTGCCAGGGGTCGCAGCCCTTTTATTGCCATGTCCTTTAGGGCATCAAAGGTAGCATCAGGATGATCTAAGGACCACCAGTTTACAGTTCTGCGTTCCTCTTGGGATCTCAATCCCTGTATAAATTGTTCTTTCAGCATCTTATTTTCGTCAATAGCATTTATATTATTAATCTGCTTAAGGGCTCTCAGGGCTCCTTGTAGTCGGCAAGCGTAGTCCCTGATGCTGTCAGCTGGCTGCTGTGTACAGTGGTAGAAGGCCATCCGGAGATCCGTTTCTGTGCGGTCTTCAAACATGGCATGTAGCTTAAAGAGGATCGCAGGTACCGACTCCTGATCAACGGTATC
Organism: Oophaga sylvatica; assembly: GCA_033576555.1. Classification (NCBI taxonomy): domain Eukaryota; kingdom Metazoa; phylum Chordata; class Amphibia; order Anura; family Dendrobatidae; genus Oophaga; species Oophaga sylvatica. The sequence goes on along the minus strand of JARQOD010000581.1, from coordinate 117,213 downwards.
CCAAGTCTCCACTTCCCTCTCAGCAGCGCCAGTTAGCTGCCCTATTAGCACAGCAGCTTTTTGTCTCTCAGGAATGGAGTACATTTCTAGGATGCTGCATAACTTCCGCTTGAAGCCTGCTAAAGTGCCTGGCTCGCCGCTGTACTGGGGAAGCCATTTCGCCCCAGGCATATATGGGAGCGTTAGTGGCATGAGCGGGACTACCGGACTGGGTGCTGGGCCTGCGCCCCCACCTGGCGCTACAATGCCACGCGGTGCGGGGTCGGGGCCTCCGGCTGGGGCCGCACTGTTGGCCGGTTGTTGTGACATATTAGTGCCCCCTTGGTTAAACGGAGCCTACCGGTTTCAGAAGCTGCTATTTCACAGGCACAGCGGTGGGGACAGGACCTTCGTCGCAGGCGCTCTGATGTCAGAGTGTCCACTTCCTGTCACAGGACCTGCCGCTGAGTCAGAGCCGGGGGCGTGTCCAAGACTTTGCGCGCTCTTTCAGGTACGCCCACCTTCTTCTCCAGCGCCTTAGGGCACGAATATGGCTGCAAATATGGCGGTATTTGGCGCCAAACAACAGCAACAGTCTTTTTCACCAAAACACTCCACAGGCACACAGGGCTCACAATTCTGCAAGTTTCGGATCCTGTTCGTGACGCCAAGTTTTTGTCTCGACCACGCACCACAATTGTGGGTTTCCAGGGATATGGGGTACTCGGAGCCGAGCCTGTAGATTTCTATGGGGGATGTCACTGGTAGCGTGGCTCGGTCCGTGTCCCTGGCGGTCAGGCGTTAAAGGGGGATTTATTTACAGGGGATTTAGTAGATAACAGTTCGTGACGCCACCTGTAGTTGTCTGATCACTGAGACCAGCGCTGCTGAATAGAACTCTGAGGGGATGTTATAGCAGCGAGGTGTTGGGTCCCCCACAGGTGGGACTGTCCCTCTGAGTCTATGGTGATTGTAGTAGGGAGATGTGGATAAATGACACAGTCTCAGACAATAAAGCTTCTTTCCATACCTTTTACTTTCAAGTTGTTTAGGCAGGTCCCGGGAAGCTGTTGGGGTGGATGGAGGATGCGTTTCGAGGTAACGGCTGAGCAGGTTAGAGGCCTCCTTAACTTTCCATGTAACGAGTCCAACCTGCATAAAGCTAAGTTCACTCAAAACTCCAGCTAATTCTGTAGCTGTACTGCCCGGTCAGCATAGTGGTCGGAGCCTTCCATGTGATGTGAGAGAGCTGAGTTCCTACTGTTGTCCTGCATCGACTCAAGGTTCCCACTCTCCCAGACTCCAGTTACGTACCGACAATAGGCTTGTTCCTGTGACCTGAAGTCCAGCGAACCTCTGGTTGTTCTTATCACCACGCCTGAAGCTGTAGCGACACTTCGGTCCCCAGTGACCGGTGATCAATGCAGGATAGTTCAATCCTTAAGGCACTTCTAGAATTCTTTTCCACTGCGCCCTTCGCCCTGCTCACACTCTTAATATCAGCACTGACTAGACTAGGATAATATTCGGTTATCCGTACTAGCCTCCACTTTTGTACCGTCTCTCTGTATTGACAGGAATCTCGGCTCTCCAACAGGCACCAGTCCTGACTCCCTCCACACTCAGGAGAAGCTTTCAGACTCCACTGTGCTACAGGACACTCCCCTATACACCCCTGCTGGGTGTGTCTGAAGTGTATGTGAGTGATGTCGAGCCCTTAACCGTTACCTCTCCACTCATCCTCCTGGTATTGTGTGCCTTACATACCAGGGCTACACAGATACAATATTGTAGTACAAAAAATGTATACTATGAGCCTACAAGAATGTACATCAGGCCCACTGCAGTGCGATATACATGGTCAAATAAATTTGGATTCATGCTTTAGGAGTTAAAGGGCATCTAGTGCCGCTATCGTGATACTATAAGCCTCAAGTAGATGACATGAAAGAGTATGGCTAGTGCCATGTTGTAAATAAAGAGCATACAATATCAAGAAAATAATGAGGCAAATTTTGTCCATGCATATGCACAACAGTGCTATAATGTAAATGTGTAGGCACTATAAACCATCAGAAAGTATATATCAAATCCCCTGCAATGGGTATATAGTACCGCTATCTTTCTATTAAAAACCTCAAATGGGTGGTATAGACAAATGTGTATGCAATTTGTCTGATAGTATTACATGCAGGGTTAGATGGTTAAAGTGCCAATATACATGTGGCCATGAAAAGTCTCCCAACATACATAGTGTGCTAAGGGAGATAGCTATGGTGCTAAGATCATGGCTAAGTCTACAATACAATGGTAAAGACACACATACGACCTTAAGGAGTGACGGAGGTGCCCCGACGCGCGTTTCGCGTTAGCTTCGTCCTGGGGAATATGTTCAAGTGGTCTGGAGGTCAATATACCCCTATATATACCTCTGAAAAGCGTATAATTACCCTCTGAATATGTTGCATGTGAGCAGGCAGCTTGCTTCCAGCGTGTGACGCTTTCAAGGTGCGCGCCCGCCGGCTGTGTGGCAACTCCTCCTACCGATACGTCAGAGGAGGAGAGGCCACAGCTAAGCAGGCCGGACGCGCCACCCTGACAACGCACTACATCATGATCTAGTGTCATCGGCTGCTGAGCCGCGCCCCTATCTGACGTCAGGACAGGGGGGCGGTATACAGTCAAACCGAGGAACATATCTCGGAGACGTATTATTGGAAGTAGTTCCTGATTCCGCAACCACTGCACAAAAAGTATTCACATGCCCGCCGGCTACTAAAGATCATCTAAACTAGTGGTTACACACTTAAGCCCATTGCCCACTACTAATCAAGATGCAAACTGATATATCGTCCTGAAATAGTTTTTACTATAACACACACTATTTAAAAACATCCTATCTATAACTAACAATACATATCACCAAATATTAAACGTGACAAAACGGTAAGTATCAATAATTTGTACAATAATGACATTAATAGCATATTGAATTAATCTTATGAAATAAACAAAATAAACAAAATATAAACAAAATATAAAATGTCAGCACAAGATACTGATATGACGAACACAAACATTATATCCGGTAGAATGTTTTTCAATGTCCATATTTTTTTCCAAAAATGTTATTCATAATGAGTCGTCTTCATTTATCCATGTGGAATGGTGTAACTGGAAAAAAGGCCATTTCTTCTATTTTCTTGATGAAGTGATGACGAATCTCTTTCTCCGGATTTCTTCAATGCGGGAACCCTTTTTCCCCCAATCAGAGGTCCGCCATTTCAGGATGTTAAGGATCTTGTGTGCTCATTATCAATTCTAAACTGAAAAAGGCATATATGAGATATACTGATACAAACATAAACTATAATTAAAAAAATAAAATACTAATACCACTAAAACTAATTATAGAAAGGGGGCAAAACTCAGAACCTCATTTAATCCTGCCGGAAACATGGATCCTATTTTATGAATCCACTTTGTCTCTACTTGGGCCAATTTCTTTTTCCAGTCTCCTCCTCTGTGATCCACCCATATTTTATCTATACCCATAACTTGAAGTAGTTTAGGGTTTGATTCATGGTGGATCTTAAAATGCCTAGGTATGGGCTTCAAACTAGTGACGTCATCAATTTCACGAGCATTCTTTATATCTCTGTAGTGTTCCCTGACTCGAATTTTGAGGGGTCTGGATGTCATGCCTACGTACACTTTAGTGCATGGGCACGAGGCGTAATACACTACTCCAAAAGAATCACATGTGATGTGTTGCGTGATTTGAAATACTTTGCTACCATTACTGGATGTGAATGAAGAGGCACGAGTCATATTGGGGCAAGAGATACATATTCCACATGGAAAGAACCCCCACTTGGGGCCCTTGGATCCAAAATCAGTTCCAGTTTTGTAATCTCTATGATAACTGTGTACCAGGGTATCACGAAGGTTATTGGATCTCCTATATGTGATGGATGGATACTTGGGGACGAACTTTTTTAAAGTTTTGTCTGTCACGAGTAGTGGCCAATATTTTTCTAAGGCTATTTTTACCTCCCTCCATTTGTCGTTATAGGTAGATATAAATCTCACCTTTTGTTGATCTAAATTCCTGTTTCCATTTTTGGGAGTTAATAAATCATTTCGCACAGTTGATTTAGCCCTATGTATGCCTCTTTTAATGCTTCTTTTGGAGTAGCCTCTTGCTAGGAATCTCGATGTTAAATCGTCAGCCTGCTTTTCAAAGGTTTCCTCACTAGAGCAGATGCGTCTTGCTCTTAAGAACTGGCCCGTTGGAATATTCTCTATCAGAGAATTTGGGTGGGAGGAAGTAGCGTATAAAATGGAATTCACTGAGGTTTCTTTTCTATGTATGTCAGTTTGTAAATAACTATTCTCATCTTTGGATATCATGATGTCCAAAAAGTCGATGTTGGTCTGACTGTACTTGCACGTCAACTTAATGTTGAGGGAATTGGTGTTTAATATGCCTAAAAAATCGAGAAGGTCCTGCTCCGTCCCCTGCCATATCGTGAGAATATAATCTATATAACGGACCCAGAGCAGGACCCTCTCGATATAGGCTATGGGGTTGGTGAGGAAAATCCCTCTTTCCCACATTCCCAAAAACAGGTTGGCGTATGAGGGGGCGAAAGCCACCCCCATAGTCGTTCCCTGCTTTTGGAGGTAAAATGTTTCCCCAAATAGAAAATAATTATGTTCCAATGCAAATTTTAATAAAGTTAGTAATAACTCAGTCAGACCAGCATCGAGATCGGACATCATAAGATACATCTTGACGGCTCGCAACCCATCTTTATGTTGTATGCAGGTATATAACGATTCAACGTCAAAACTGACGAGCCACATGTCCATATCCATTGGGATCCCTTCGATTTTTTTGAGGACATCTGCTGTGTCCCTGACATATGAGGGGAGTTCCACAACTATAGGTTTCAAATAGAAATCCAAGTATTTGGAGATTACCTCGCATAGACTCCCATTTCCCGATACAATGGGACGTCCTGGGGTGTCGTGCTATTTTTGTGTATTTTTGGTATAAAATAAATACACGATACTTTAGGATACTTGGGCACCAAATTATCCTTAGTTCCTGTGTAATAGTTCCCTCCCTAAATGCTTTCTCAAGGATTTCCTGGATTTCATTCTGATATTTAATAGTGGGGTTGAAAGTCATTTTACTATAACATATAGTATCTCTCAGTTGCCTATGAGCTTCCTTCTCATATGCTTTTATAGGCCTATAAAAGCATATGAGAAGGAAGCTCATAACTATAACTATATGTTATAGTAAAATGGGAGTCTATGCGAGGTAATCTCCAAATACTTGGACATGTGGCTCGTCAGTTTTGACGTTGAATCGTTATATACCTGCATACAACATAAAGATGGGTTGCGAGCCGTCAAGATGTATCTTATGATGTCCGATCTCGATGCTGGTCTGACTGAGTTATTACTAACTTTATTAAAATTTGCATTGGAACATAATTATTTTCTATTTGGGGAAACATTTTACCTCCAAAAGCAGGGAACGACTATGGGGGTGGCTTTCGCCCCCTCATACGCCAACCTGTTTTTGGGAATGTGGGAAAGAGGGATTTTCCTCACCAACCCCATAGCCTATATCGAGAGGGTCCTGCTCTGGGTCCGTTATATAGATTATATTCTCACGATATGGCAGGGGACGGAGCAGGACCTTCTCGATTTTTTAGGCATATTAAACACCAATTCCCTCAACATTAAGTTGACGTGCAAGTACAGTCAGACCAACATCGACTTTTTGGACATCATGATATCCAAAGATGAGAATAGTTATTTACAAACTGACATACATAGAAAAGAAACCTCAGTGAATTCCATTTTATACGCTACTTCCTCCCACCCAAAATCTCTGATAGAGAGTATTCCAACGGGCCAGTTCTTAAGAGCAAGACGCATCTGCTCTAGTGAGGAAACCTTTGAAAAGCAGGCTGACGATTTAACATCGAGATTCCTAGCAAGAGGCTACTCCAAAAGAAGCATTAAAAGAGGCATACATAGGGCTAAATCAACTGTGCGAAATGATTTATTAACTCCCAAAAATGGAAACAGGAATTTAGATCAACAAAAGGTGAGATTTATATCTACCTATAACGACAAATGGAGGGAGGTAAAAATAGCCTTAGAAAAATATTGGCCACTACTCGTGACAGACAAAACTTTAAAAAAGTTCGTCCCCAAGTATCCATCCATCACATATAGGAGATCCAATAACCTTCGTGATACCCTGGTACACAGTTATCATAGAGATTACAAAACTGGAACTGATTTTGGATCCAAGGGCCCCAAGTGGGGTTCTTTCCATGTGGAATATGTATCTCTTGCCCCAATATGACTCGTGCCTCTTCATTCACATCCAGTAATGGTAGCAAAGTATTTCAAATCACGCAACACATCACATGTGATTCTTTTGGAGTAGTGTATTACGCCTCGTGCCCATGCACTAAAGTGTACGTAGGCATGACATCCAGACCCCTCAAAATTCGAGTCAGGGAACACTACAGAGATATAAAGAATGCTCGTGAAATTGATGACGTCACTAGTTTGAAGCCCATACCTAGGCATTTTAAGATCCACCATGAATCAAACCCTAAACTACTTCAAGTTATGGGTATAGATAAAATATGGGTGGATCACAGAGGAGGAGACTGGAAAAAGAAATTGGCCCAAGTAGAGACAAAGTGGATTCATAAAATAGGATCCATGTTTCCGGCAGGATTAAATGAGGTTCTGAGTTTTGCCCCCTTTCTATAATTAGTTTTAGTGGTATTAGTATTTTATTTTTTTAATTATAGTTTATGTTTGTATCAGTATATCTCATATATGCCTTTTTCAGTTTAGAATTGATAATGAGCACACATGATCCTTAACATCCTGAAATGGCGGACCTCTGATTGGGGGAAAAAGGGTTCCCGCATTGAAGAAATCCGGAGAAAGAGATTCGTCATCACTTCATCAAGAAAATAGAAGAAATGGCCTTTTTTCCAGTTACACCATTCCACATGGATAAATGAAGACGACTCATTATGAATAACATTTTTGGAAAAAAATATGGACATTGAAAAACATTCTACCGGATATAATGTTTGTGTTCGTCATATCAGTATCTTGTGCTGACATTTTATATTTTGTTTATATTTTGTTTATTTTGTTTATTTCATAAGATTAATTCAATATGCTATTAATGTCATTATTGTACAAATTATTGATACTTACCGTTTTGTCACGTTTAATATTTGGTGATATGTATTGTTAGTTATAGATAGGATGTTTTTAAATAGTGTGTGTTATAGTAAAAACTATTTCAGGACGATATATCAATTTGCATCTTGATTAGTAGTGGGCAATGGGCTTAAGTGTGTAACCACTAGTTTAGATGATCTTTAGTAGCCGACGGGCATGTGAATACTTTTTGTGCAGTGGTTGCGGAATCAGGAACTACTTCCAATAATACGTCTCCGAGATATGTTCCTCGGTTTGACTGTATACCGCCCCCCTGTCCTGACGTCAGATAGGGGCGCGGCTCAGCAGCCGATGACACTAGATCATGATGTAGTGCGTTGTCAGGGTGGCGCGTCCGGCCTGCTTAGCTGTGGCCTCTCCTCCTCTGACGTATAGGTAGGAGGAGTTGCCACACAGCCGGCGGGCGCGCACCTTGAAAGCGTCACACGCTGGAAGCAAGCTGCCTGCTCACATGCAACATATTCAGAGGGTAATTATACGCTTTTCAGAGGTATATATAGGGGTATATTGACCTCCAGACCACTTGAACATATTCCCCAGGACGAAGCTAACGCGAAACGCGCGTCGGGGCACCTCCGTCACTCCTTAAGGTCGTATGTGTGTCTTTACCATTGTATTGTAGACTTAGCCATGATCTTAGCACCATAGCTATCTCCCTTAGCACACTATGTAAGTTGGGAGACTTTTCATGGCCACATGTATATTGGCACTTTAACCATCTAACCCTGCATGTAATACTATCAGACAAATTGCATACACATTTGTCTATACCACCCATTTGAGGTTTTTAATAGAAAGATAGCGGTACTATATACCCATTGCAGGGGATTTGATATATACTTTCTGATGGTTTATAGTGCCTACACATTTACATTATAGCACTGTTGTGCATATGCATGGACAAAATTTGCCTCATTATTTTCTTGATATTGTATGCTCTTTATTTACAACATGGCACTAGCCATACTCTTTCATGTCATCTACTTGAGGCTTATAGTATCACGATAGCGGCACTAGATGCCCTTTAACTCCTAAAGCATGAATCCAAATTTATTTGACCATGTATATTGCACTGCAGTGGGCCTGATGTACATTCTTGTAGTCTCATAGTATACATTTTTTTGTACTATAAATTCAAGGAAAAATAATAAAGAAGAGATCCCATAGATAATAAAAACAATTTTATTGGTAGAAAATTAATAAAATATACAATATAAAACAGCAGTAATAACTGTTAAAGGGACACCGAGCCGTAATATATTAGACAATTAATTAGGCCACTAAAACAGTGCTGGTGCCAATAATTAGATTCTATCATGTAAACCTAATTATTGGCACCAGCACTGTTTTGGTGGCCTAATTAATTGTCTAATATATTACGGCTCGGTGTCCCTTTAACAGTTATTGCTGCTGTTTTATATTGTATATTTTATTAATTTTCTACCAATAAAATTGTTTTTATTATCTATGGGATCTCTTCTTTATTATTTTTCCCTGAATTTATATTTTTGCACTAAGGCTAAGTTCACACGTTGCGGAATTGCCGCGGAAATTTCCGCGGCAATCCCGCACTTCTCCCGCAGGAAATACGCACGTTTTTTGTATGCTGATTCCCGCCAGAATAATAGCGTTTTGCAAGCGTAATTAGCTTGCAGAATGCTAGCGTTTTCCTAGCGATCTGTAGCATCGCTTGGAAAACTGATTGACAGGTTGGTCACACGAGTCAAACATAGTGTTTGACTCGTGTGACCAACTTTTTACTATTGATGCCGCCTATGCCGCATCAATAGTAAAAAGATCTAATGTAAAAATAATAAAAAAAAAAAAAAATAATGATATTCTCACCTTCCGGCGGCCCCCGCAGCCTTCCCGCCTTCAGCAATGCTCCCGGCAACTCCGGTCCCAGGAGTGCTTTGCGACAAATCACACCGATGACGTAGCATCTCGCGAGACCGCTATGCCATCTGGGTGATTCTCGCAAAGCACTCCTGGGACCGGGAGTTGCCGGGAGCATCGCTGAAGGCGGGAAGGCTGCGGGGGCCGCGGGAAGGCTGCGGGGGCCGCCGGAAGGTGAGAATATCATTATTTTTTATTTTAATTATTGTTTTACCAGGGATATGGTACCCAGGGCCTGGAGGAGAGTCTCCTCTCCTCCAGACCCTGGGTACCACCGCACATGAACCGCTTACATTCCGCAAAATTAATGAACATGTTGCTATTTTTTCCGCGAAGCGTTTTTTTCGCGGAAAAAAACGCAACATGTGGCCAAAACATGCGGAATCAATTAACATGTATAGGATGCTTAATGCTTGCGTTTTTATCGCGTTTTTACCGCGGAAAACCGCGGAAAAACCGCGAAAAAAACGCAATTATTCCTGATCGTGTGCACTTAGCCTAAGGGAATGATGTTCTTTCATTGATATGAAGTCCCCCTTTTTTGAAGTTATTGGACAAGGTTTCTTTGTGGTTGCATTTTTTTGTACTACAATATTGTATCATTTTTTTGTACTACAATATTGTATCATTTATGTGGTAATATTATTCCTCTTGTTAAATCTTGATACTCTATGCTCTGTACTAACTACATGGCACTTGCCATAGGATATTGCATGGAGTGACTGGATTATTTGGAGAATTACTGAGACCTTTTCGCACATATTGACCAATGGGAAATTATTGGATATACATCCCATTTTTAAAAGTTGTTTATGGAATTTTTTATATATTTTTCAATAAAGTGTTTGATATATGGCTATATGCTTCCAGGTCTTTTTTAGATAATCTAATAATCAGCTCTGCTGCTCCACACTACCAATTCCTCCCCTCTCACTGTCAAACAGCAGAGTGCAGACTAATAATCAGCTCTGCTGCTCCACAATATCAATTCCTCCGCTCTCACTGGCAAACAGCAGAGTGTAGACTAATAATCAGCTCTGCTGCTCCACACTACCAATTCCTCCCCTCTTACAGGCAAACAGCAGAGTGCAGACTGATAATCAGCTCTGCTGCTCCACCTACCAATTCCTCCCCTCTCACTGGCAAACAGCAGAGTGTAGACTAATAATCAGCTCTGCTGCTCCACACTACCAATTCCTCCCCTCTCACTGGCAAACAGCAGAGTGCAGACTAATAATCAGCTTTTCTGCTCCACACTAACAATTCCTCCCCTCTCACTGGCAAACAGCAGAGTGCAGACTAATAATCAGCTCTGCTGCTTCACACTACCAATTCCTCCCCTCTCACTGGCAAACAGCAGAGTGCAGACTAATAATCAGCTCTGCTGCTCCACACTACCAATTCCTCCCCTCTCACTGGCAAACAGCAGAGTGCAGACTAATAATCAGCTCTGCTGCTCCACACTACCAATTCCTCCCCTCTCACTGGCAAACAGCAGAGTGCAGACTAATAATCAGCTCTGCTGCTCCACACTACCAATTCCTCCCCTCTCACTGGCAAACAGTAGAGTGCAGACTAATAATCAGCTCTGCTGCTCCACAATATCAATTCCTCCCCTCTCACAGGCAAACAGGAGAGTGCAGACTAATAATCAGCTCTGCTGCTCCATACTACTAATTCCCCCCTCTCACTGGCAAACAGCAGAGTGCAGACTAATAATCAGCTCTGCTGCTCCACACTACCAATTCCCCCCCTCTCACTGGCAAACAGCAGAGTGCAGACTAATAATCAGCTCTGCTGCTCCACACTACCAATTCCTCCCCTCTCACTGGCAAACAGCAGAGTGCAGACTAATAATCAGCTCTGCTGCTCCACACTACCAATTCCTCCCCTCTCACTGGCAAACAGCAGAGTGCAGACTAATAATCAGCTCTGCTGCTCCACAATATCAATTCTCCCCTCTCACTGGCAAACAGCAGAGTGCAGACTAATATTCAGCTCTGCTGCTCCACACTACCAATTCCTCCCCTCTCACTGGCAAACAGGAGAGTGCAGACTAATAATCAGCTCTGCTGCTCCACACTACCAATTCCCCCCTCTCACTGTCAAACAGCAGAGTGCAGACTAATATTCAGCTCTACTGCTCCACACTACCAATTCCTCCCCTCTCACTGGCAAACAGCAGAGTGCAGACTAATAATCAGCTCTGCTGCTCCTCACTACCAATCCCTCCCCTCTTACTGGCAAACAGCAGAGTGCAGACTAATAATCAGCTCTGCTGCTCCACACTAACAATTCCCCCCCTCTCACTGGTATGAGGTTTGCCTTTAAATTAGGCCTTTCAGTATATTAGATCGTGCCAAATTAGGTAGAGCTTCAATCGAGGCAAGTGATGCTTGTAATGAAACAGAAGACAAGCAACTGTATGCAAATTACCAGGCATAGTTTATTAAAGACTTAGGGTCCATCTTTTATACCCTTGTAAGCTTTTCAGGGGATATAGCTCTAGGATCGCTGTCTGGGTAGACAGAGTGGCACGAAAACAGTTCATTCAGACAGCAGTTCTGGTAAACACTGGCCGTAACCAGTTTTATTAAAGTCTACAGCCAACAGATAAAAACAAATCATAAACAGAAGACCTAGGCTTGTCCAGCCACTAATTACACTTAGATAGATTTCCCTTTCTATCCGGGTCCCGGCTCTACCAGCCTGGGCCAAAACAACACATATGTTCAGCATTTACCAGCATTTACCAGCATTTACCAGCATGGAGGTTCACAGAGTCTCCTCCTTGTGTCTGAAGGCACCTTCAATGTCCAGACTTGAGAGAGCTCCCCTCCTATTCAGCCGCTATCCGCACGGATTCTCACTGAGACTACTCCTGTGTCCGGGGTACATCGAGCACCCAGACTGAGACAGCTCATACTCCTGGAGACTGCTTCTTGTGCCGGGACTCCTTGTCCAGACTAAGCGAGCTCCCACTCCTGGAGACTGCTTCTTGTGCCTGGACTCTTTCCTGTGTCCAGACTAAGCGTGCTCTCTGACTGTGTTTGCAGACACCTACTTCTGGTCTCCTAATTAACAGCTGAATGGTTTCAGGCCTGAGCTGCAAGTGTGTGCTGAATGTAAGGTGTAGTGACCTTTCTCTACCACTAGGTTTACAAAGCCACACATTTCCCTTATACCATACAGCACAGTACCTAGGTGAAATGTACACCCCATTCGACACATATTCCTTCACTGTCTCACATATCCCCTCCCTCTTCTCCAGACCGGAGGGCTGGTCATCCAGACCGGAGGGCTGGTCAACAATCCAAAAGAGACAGCGAACTCTGGACCAGTCATGGCCTTCATCAGCTTCATCTTCACTACTGTCATCTGTATCTTCACCTGAGCCATAGCCAACATCAGCTTTCTCTTCATCTGAAGCATCCGCACTACCCTGTACCCTCCCAGGCCTATGCTCTCTGCGGGCCTCGGGTATCCTGCACGGTTTCATCTTGACCTTAGGGCCGGGCTCAGTTTCGATATAGTGCCTGGCCAGAGAAGTACGACCCGGCACATCAGAACACTTCTGCTGACTCTTTCTCAGAAACTCACGTACCTCCTGTCCCTGGTGCACTGACCATGTGTCACCAACTATCACAGAAGGTATAGGGGGTTTTTCACTTTTCTCCAGTTCCCCTTGAACCTTCTTTACTTCATTGAGCTTCTCCAGAAGATGCTCATGGCTCTCTGTCATGTGTGCATCGCCACGAAGATCGTCGCGGTTGCACAGTCTGACTTCTCACAGCTGAGTTGCTGTTTCTTTGTGTTGGCAGTTAGGGAGTTAATTCTGTCTGTGCTCAGTTCTGGGACTGGGTGCAGTTTTCTCCCGGCTGCAATTAATTATTTGTTGATTGGTTTCCTTTAAATCTCTGGTTGTCTGTGTTGGGAGTTGCCAGTGAAATTCTTCATGCAGACCACAGATAGGATTGTATCTGTATAGACTTAAGTTAAAGAGCTCCTTAGTTGTTTTTAAGCTCACCTTGCTTAGAGTTTAATATCCCAGATCATTTATGTTCCTTCTGTGTTTGAGTGTGTATGCAAGTCTGTGTTTTCTCCAGTCTGTATTATATGTCTAATCTGTGTATTTAGCAGAGATCAGGCCATATCCCTCTGGTGTTAATCAGAATCCTTCTTAGGACTGATTACAGGGTTCAGGGACTGATAGGAGACAGGGTTAGGCTGGAGACTTGGACCTCTGAACCATTATCAGTACCTCCAAGGTGAGGGATTAGTTAGGACCCCAGTTTAGGGTCAGGTTAGACCCCTGGTCCTCCTCTTTCCTGTGACAGTGTATCAGTCCTCAAGATTAACCCTGAGTTCAACGGATATCGTGTCAGGTAAATCTATTCTATATTTACATGCTGATGTTGCTAATCTATATGTTGTATAGAGTGTGGTTCTTTTAAGAATAGTTTACTGACATCGTACACATATCATAAGACCGCGTGACATTTTCACTGGCCCATAAAATTATTCCCAGTTGCCATGGATCCAGTAGCCCAGCTGGCTCTGCAGTTGCAGGGATTATCCATGGAGCTGACGGACATTAAGTCCAAAGTTTTGTCTCCCTCGGAGCAAACCAGATTTGAACCTAAAGTAGCTCTCCCGGACAGGTTCACTGGTGGGCGAGACAAATTTTTTACCTTCAGGGAAGCATGTAAATTGTATTTTCGGCTTCGGCCTCGATCATCAGGGAGTGAAGAGCAAAGAGTGGGAATTGTTATCTCGCTCCTACAAGGGGACCCTCAATCCTGGGCCTTCTCCCTTCCTCCGGGATCACCGGCTCTACAGTCAGTAGATCGATTTTTTACTGCCCTGGGTTTGGTATATGATGACCCAGATCGGGTCTCTCTTGCTGAGACAAAATTACGTAAGATACAGCAGGGAGATCGTCCGGCGGAGGAATTTGCTTCTGAGTTCCGTAGATGGGCCACAGATACTCAGTGGAATGACCCAGCTCTTAGGAGCCAGTTTTGTCATGGGCTTTCTGACAAATTAAAGGACGTTTTGGCTCAGTATGATTCTCCTCCATCACTGGAGGCTGCTATGGCCCTAGCTATCCGTACTGATAGACGGCTCCGGGAGAGGTGCGAGGTAACTCCGCCCCCTGTTGTTACTCCACCTACTACTAAAGTCCCTTATGTTGAGGTTCCCCTTGTCTGTTCGGAGGAGCCTATGCAGTTGGGAGGGACATCATTTCGTAGGAGGGGATTGGCTGTACGCCGCAGGACTAGAAGGTGTTTCTTCTGCGGGAAAGAGGGACATTTTGTTGGGGGATGTCCATCCCGTGCCTTGTTGAGCAAAAAGTCGCCGGAAAACTGTTAATCCCAGGTTGTGTGGTGGACGACAACCTGGGAGTATGTATTTCGTCCGCTAGTTCTTCTCAGTTCCTTGTACCAGTGGAGGTGGTGGTTGGTACGAGAGTGGAGAGATTTTCTGTTCTTCTTGATAGTGGGTCCGGGGCTAATCTGGTTGACGCTCAGTTTGCTCAGGCTCAAGGTATGCATCTGAGTGTATTGGTCAAACCGATCCCTATATTCTCCATTGACGCCAGGCCTCTCGGCAAAGGTAGCTTTGTTCATGAGGTTCATAACATTGACCTTCGGGTAGGGGCAATACATAGGGAACTATTATCTTGTTATGTGTTGGAGGGTCTACCTACTCCTATTGTGTTGGGACTTCCTTGGTTGGTTAAACATAACCCTGTGATTAATTGGCAGTCCAGAGATATAAGCCAATGGGGGGAGTTTTGCAAAAGTAACTGCATGAACACAGTCATCAGTGCGGTCGTGCCTAGTACTTTGCCTCCTTTTTTGGAGGACTTTGGGGATGTGTTCTCTGAGGAGGGGTGTCAGGAGTTGCCTCCTCATCGCGTATATGACTGCTCTATTAATTTACTTCCTGATGCTAAGTTACCTAAAGCTAGGTTATATAACCTTTCTGGTCCTGAGAGGCAGGCTATGAAAGATTATATTTCGGAAAGTCTGGCCAAAGGGCATATTAGACCTTCATCTTCCCCAGTGGCCGCGGGGTTCTTCTTTGTGAAGAAAAAAGATGGAGGCCTACGCCCTTGCTTGGATTTCCGCGAACTTAATCGGATTACTGTTCGAGATCCGTATCCACTCCCTCTGATTCCTGATCTCTTCAATCAAATTGTTGGCGCCAAATGGTTCTCTAAATTGGATCTCAGGGGGGCGTATAATCTGATTAGGATAAAAGAGGGGGATGAGTGGAAAACGGCGTTTAACACGCCGGAGGGACATTATGAGAACCTTGTCATGCCTTTTGGTCTGACTACTGCACCAGCAGTATTCCAACATTTTGTTAATGACATTTTTCGTCATCTGGTGGGGCTGTTTGTGGTCGTATATTTGGATGACATTTTAATTTACTCACCAGATCTTGTGTCTCACCAGGAGCATGTGAGACAGGTGTTGCAGATCTTGCGAGACAATAAACTATACGCCAAACTGGAAAAGTGTGTATTCGCCGTACAGGAACTTCAGTTTTTGGGTTTCTTGGTGTCAGCCTCCGGTTTCCGTATGGACCCTGAAAAGGTGAGAGCAGTGCTTGAATGGGATCAGCCAGAGGATCTTAAGGCTCTGCAGCGTTTTCTGGGGTTTGCTAACTACTACCGGAAATTTATTTGTAATTTCTCATCTGTTGTCAAACCTCTCACTGACATGACAAGAAAAGGGACGGATTTTTCTAAATGGTCGGACAAAGCTTGCCAAGCTTTTTCCTCTTTGAAAAAATGTTTTGCTTCGGCACCCGTTCTCATCCAACCAGATGCATCACAGCCGTTCGTTGTGGAGGTGGACGCGTCTGACGTAGGGGTGGGTGCAATATTGTCCCAGGGTCCATCCCCTGGTAAATGGCATCCGTGCGCTTTCTTTTCTAAAAAATTGTCGTCCGCCGAAAGGAATTATGATATCGGCAATAGGGAACTTTTGGCCATTAAGTTGGCTTTTGAAGAATGGCGTCACTTTTTGGAGGGGGCAGTCCACCCGGTCACCGTCATTACTGATCACAAGAACCTGCTGTATTTGGAATCTGCTAAGCGTCTGAATTCCAGACAAGCTCGATGGTCGTTGTTTTTTACCAGGTTTAATTTTGTTGTCACTTATCGCCCTGGATCTAAGAATGTTAAGGCGGATGCCTTGTCTCGCAGTTTCCCAGGGGCCGGGAAAATGGATGACCCGATTCCTATCCTTCAGGAGGGGGTGGTAGTGTCGGCTGTATGTTCTGAGCTTGAGGAGGAGGTGTTAGAGGCTCAGGGGGACGCCCCTGCAGGACCTCCAGGGAGACTGTTTGTCCCAAATCAGTTGAGACAAAAGGTTATTGAGTCACATCATAATTCTGCTTTAGCAGGACATCCAGGGAGTAAGGCTACTTTAGATCTCCTTTCTCGCCGGTTTTGGTGGCCTAACGTTAATAAAGATGTTTTAACTTTTGTCGCGTCCTGTGGGGTTTGTGCTCGCTCTAAGACCCCTCATACCCGTCCGTCTGGGACCCTCTTACCCTTGAAACTTCCGGAGCGTCCATGGACTCATTTGTCTATGGACTTCATCACGGACCTTCCTCAGTCGTCAGGGAAGACTGTCATACTGGTGGTTGTTGACAGGTTCAGTAAGATGGCACATTTCATTGCTCTTCCTGCCCTCCCTAATGCTAAAACTCTGGCGCAGGTGTTCATTGGGGAGATTGTGAGACTTCATGGGTTGCCTTCTGATGTGGTGTCAGATAGGGGGTCTCAGTTTGTGTCCAAGTTTTGGAGGGCATTTTGTTTACGTCGGGGGATGCAATTGTCATTTTCCTCGGCTTTTCATCCGCAGACCAATGGTCAGACAGAGCGTCTGAATCAAAGCCTAGAGACTTATCTTCGGTGTTTTGTCTCAGAGAACCAGGAGGACTGGTCTTCTTTCTTGCCTCTGGCAGAGTTCGCTCTTAACAACAGGCGGAGCGAGTCCACTGGTAAGTCCCCGTTTTTTGGGGCATATGGTTTTCATCCCCAGTTTTGTACATTCAATGGGGGGGGCCCTTCTGGGGTTCCTGAGGAGGAGCGTTTCTCGTCGTCACTTGCTTCAGTGTGGAGAGGTGTATTGAATAATCTGAGTGCTATGGGGAACCGTTATAAACGTATGGCTGATAGGAGGAGAGTTTCTGGTCCAGATCTTAATGTGAACGATCTGGTATGGTTGTCTACCAGGAATATAAAACTTAAAGTTCCCTCCTGGAAGCTGGGCCCCAGATTCATCGGGCCGTACAGGATCAGTTCCATAATTAATCCTGTGGCATTTCGTCTGGACCTCCCTCCTACGTTTAAAATACACAATGTGTTCCACAAGTCATTACTTAAGAGGTACGTGGCACCAGTCATACCATCACCTCTACCTCCTCCTCCAGTGGTGGTCAATGGTAACTTGGAGTTTCAAGTGTCAAAGATCATTGACTCACGTCTGAATCGCCGGTCCCTTCAGTACTTGGTGCATTGGAAGGGGTATGGTCCAGAGGAGAGGACGTGGGTTCCTGCGTCTGACATTAACGCAGATCGTTTGGTGCGGACCTTCCACAGAACTCACCCGGGCAAACCTGGCCCTGAGGGTCCGGAGGCCCCTCGTAGAAGGGGGGGTACTGTCATGTGTGCATCGCCACGAAGATCGTCGCGGTTGCACAGTCTGACTTCTCACAGCTGAGTTGCTGTTTCTTTGTGTTTGGCAGTTAGGGAGTTAATTCTGTCTGTGCTCAGTTCTGGGACTGGGTGCAGTTTTCTCCCGGCTGCAATTAATTATTTGTTGATTGGTTTCCTTTAAATCTCTGGTTGTCTGTGTTGGGAGTTGCCAGTGAAATTCTTCATGCAGACCACAGATAGGATTGTATCTGTATAGACTTAAGTTAAAGAGCTCCTTAGTTGTTTTTAAGCTCACCTTGCTTAGAGTTTAATATCCCAGATCATTTATGTTCCTTCTGTGTTTGAGTGTGTATGCAAGTCTGTGTTTTCTCCAGTCTGTATTATATGTCTAATCTGTGTATTTAGCAGAGATCAGGCCATATCCCTCTGGTGTTAATCAGAATCCTTCTTAGGACTGATTACAGGGTTCAGGGACTGATAGGAGACAGGGTTAGGCTGGAGACTTGGACCTCTGAACCATTATCAGTACCTCCAAGGTGAGGGATTAGTTAGGACCCCAGTTTAGGGTCAGGTTAGACCCCTGGTCCTCCTCTTTCCTGTGACAGTGTATCAAGTCCTCAAGATTAACCCTGAGTTCAACGGATATCGTGTCAGGTAAATCTATTCTATATTTACATGCTGATGTTGCTAATCTATATGTTGTATAGAGTGTGGTTCTTTTAAGAATAGTTTACTGACATCGTACACATATCATAAGACCGCGTGACACTCTCATCACGCTCCTTCATCACAGTTTGGAGTTTTTTCTGAGAAGTAATCAATTCATCTTGTACCTGTTGGCCGTCCTTTATGTCTTCAGCCCCTTCTTCAGGCTCTTCTGGTAGGACATGCTCAGAAGCCCTACCGTCAGTCTTACATTCTACTTCTTCATTCACATCATTATGGTCTCCAATATCTCCATTTATTCCAGCTTTCAAGTTCTCCTTGATAGCTGCATCTGTATACTCAGAACCCGCCGGATTCTTCTCTTCCACCACGTTCTGCATCCCATCTGAGCTCCCGTGTGTCTGCAGCGGCAACGGAGTGACACACCGCTTTTCCCATTTATTGGGACGTGGCTCCGATGTAGACTCCATGAAAGTGCGCTTGAGCTCACCAACGCCAGCCCGATGTCTCAAAATCTCATCCTGTGACTTATCCAGATCCTTGGTATCACTCGGGAACACCGCTGGGGCTCCGGGCGCCGAACTTCCAGCCTGAGCTTCACGAGTTGCGGCTACTGATCCGGACCGTAACCCGTCCACGCCGCTGTCTTCGGCAGAAACAGATTCCCGGACAGAGTCAGTCCCATATCCTCAGTCCCGTTCCCCACAGCCTCACCCGAGACCCAGCCTCCGATGAGGCATCTGGCTTGGTGACCACCACTTCCATGACTTTTTCCACCTCTGCAGCATCACCCTCAGAGTCCTTGGCATGATGCAGATCCACACCACCCATTGATAACTTCTCATCTTCAACAGCATCCACTTGTGCTGTGTTCAGTTTCAGAGTCCTGCCTTTAAAGCTCAGCTCTCCTCCTTTCACCTTAGTCTTCGCCAGGGAACCGGCCAACTGTAAAACATCTTCAGATGCCATCTTCTGTCCGGCTGTAAGGTCAGCATCAGCTTTCTTCTCAGGACTCTCAACCTCCTCTGCTACCATGCCTTCCTCATTTGCATTGGTTGCTTTATTGTCATCAGATGATTCACTATCACTACCACTATCCCTGTCTGACCCCTTTTTCTCAGCCACATCCGGCTCACTTTCAGGGTTATACAATTCATTCTCATTCTCATCCTGCTCACTTTCAGGGGTATACAATTCATTCTCATTCACATCCTGATCTGGAACCTTAGTTAACATGTCATCCACAACATTAACTTCACCATCTGGTCCCTCAAGTATGTGACTATGTGACAACCCCAGCACTATACTTCTATATAGCTCAGGTACTAGGAGCTGGCTCACGACCTCTCCCTGGACTTCAGTGTCCCTATACAATAGGCTATTGTCCATGGCAGCATGAGGAAACCTCTCCTCAGAGCCAGGCTCCTGGGAAACCTCATTTAGAACAATCATATTTTCCTGTGCCGTCCTAAGAGTGGGGTCTCGCCACTGCTCACTCTCAAAATTGACACAGGACATAGGTAAGTAAGGGACACTCGGTTCCCGAGAACCACCATCCTCGTCTCCCAACATCACCTGCAAAGGAATTTCATCACTATCACAGTCATCATTATTATCAATATCATTATCATGATTATGATCAGTATCATCATCACTATCATGATCATCATCATTATCATTATCAGCATCAGCATCATTATCATGGTCATCATCATTATCATGATCATCATCATCATCATCATTATCATTATCATCATCATCATTATCATGGTCATCATCATTATCATGATCATCATCATCATCATCATTATCATTATCATCATCATCACATAAGTTTAACGGCCCACTAGCATTGTGTTCCGCCCCTCGGGACTGCGCACCCTCAGTAGGAGCTTCATCACACTGTCCATCAGAAACATTTTTCCCCAGAGACCCTTAGATCGGGGAAAGTCATTACCCAATATGACGGGGTGCACCAGGTTCTTCACTACCCCCACTTCATATGAAACCTCCCTGAGTTTGGGGACCAAGTCCACGGCAGTCTCTGGGTAGACTTTGGTGTCTCCATGGATGCACACCATACTCAGGTGCTTATCAGGGATGAAGTCCCTATCAATCAGGCTGTCACATACGGAAGTCACTGGACTCTCTGAGTCCAAGAGGGCCTGTGCTGGGCAGTCATTTACAACCACCGGGGACCCCTGTGGTCCAGTCTCTTCGGCTGAGGTGGACACAAACACAGGCTCTGCGCAGGGAGAGAGGGATCCGCCAACATCACAACACATAGGCTCCCCCTCTATTGGACAGTTGGCTGCAATTTCACGACATCTCCAACACTGTCCATCACACTCTCCCACCCATATGTCCCCTCGGGCCTGAACCCGCTTATCAGCATACCCCATGTCCCCAACAGCTGGAACGCTCTTACCGCGAGAGTTCAGCGTCCGGGAACTCTGAAGTGACGACCTCTCAGACGGCTGTACCTCAGGAGGACATGCTCGGGTGTAGCGGTTCACTATCACCTTTTCAACTCCATAATCAGGTTTGCTGACTGCAGACTCCCAACTGCATCTCCAGTCATGAACTCCCCTGGCACGGGCTGTCACCGTAACACCCAGCCGGGTAAGAATCTCCGCTTTCATCTTGGCATAGTCTTGGCTGTCCTGCTCGCTCAGGTCAGCATAGGCCATTTGGGGTTCTCCAATCAGATAGGGTGCGACCATCATGGCCCACTCAGATAGGGGCAGATTCTCCTTCTCTGCCAGTCCCTCAAACCTAGTGAGATATACCTCCACATCATCACGAGGTGTCATCTTTTTCAGGGACCGTCTTACCGCCTTCTTTACAGCGGACAATGCAGGTGACTTTGCCACATTACTTCGGGACGCGGCACCGAAATCCTTTTTTGTGCTGCCATCCGCTCAACAAATAACCGGTTATTCTCCTGCTGTTGCTGCAGGAATTGCTGCTGGGCCTGCTGCATGCGCTGCTGGTGCTGCAGGCGCTGCTGCTCCATGCTCCGCTGGGCCTGGACCAGGTACTCAATGAGCTCCTCCATACTGCCGGACTTATCTGTCTCAACCACGGCAGTCTTATGTTGCACATTAACTTGCGCCATTTGTTCAAACAGCGCCTCCATGCTGTCATCCATGCTGTCAGACTTCTCTGTCTCAACAACGGCAGTCTTCACTCAAGACATACACACTCCACAGTCTTTTCCACAGAAAAATTCAGCTATGCTGTGCAGACACTTTTTTTTTTTTCTCTGCAAACTCTATTAGGGCCACTGTCTCTTTAAGACTGCTCCAATAGACGTTTCTCTTTTGCTGCTGCACACTCCACAGTCTTTTCCACAACAAGTTCAGCTTTGCTGTGCAGACACACTTTTTTTTTTCTTTTGCAAACTCTATTAGGGCTACTGTCTCTTTAAGACTGCTCCAATAGACGTTTTTTCTGACACACTTTTTTTTTCTCTGCTGCTGCTTCAACAGACTTCACCTTTATTGCTGTCTCTAAGCCACTGTGCTGCACGCACATTCCAGCACTAATTGTATCAGCCACTGTGCTGCCCCAGCATTCTCCGCCAATTGTAAGCTTTTCAGGGGATATAGCTCTAGGATCGCTGTCTGGGTAGACAGAGTGGCACGAAAACAGTTCATTCAGACAGCAGTTCTGGTAAACACTGGCCGCAACCAGTTTTATTAAAGTCTACAGCCAACAGATAAAAACAAATCATAAACAGAAGACCTAGGCTTGTCCAGCCACTAATTACACTTAGATAGATTTCCCTTTCTATCCGGGTCCCGGCTCTACCAGCCTGGGCCAAAACAACACATATGTTCAGCATTTACCAGCATTTACCAGCATGGAGGTTCACAGAGTCTCCTCCTTGTGTCTGAAGGCACCTTCAATGTCCAGACTTGAGAGAGCTCCCCTCCTATTCAGCCGCTATCCGCACGGATTCTCACTGAGACTACTCCTGTGTCCGGGGTACATCGAGCACCCAGACTGAGACAGCTCATACTCCTGGAGACTGCTTCTTGTGCCGGGACTCCTTGTCCAGACTAAGCGAGCTCCCACTCCTGGAAACTGCTTCTTGTGCCTGGACTCTTTCCTGTGCAAAGTGAATAATCATGTGCACAGCCGTATAGGAGTATCTGAGTAGGTTCCCACACCATATAAATATAGCAAATAAACTCAGAACTCAACTTCAGTAGAGTGATGATTTTTAATCGTGTCCACAGTAATAACAGAAACGTTTCGGTCCTGAACTTGGACCTTCATCAGTCACATGGACTACTGTGAGTAGGTGGACCCAGCAAAAAGAGGGGCTATGCCCGGAATATCAGGTTTAAATTCTGTTCGATATAGGTGATCAAATATGGCAGCGGTTACCTGGGGGGTCCTGGTGGAGCAAAAATGTGCCTGTGGTGGACGCGGTATCCGCCGCTAGTCTGTGCATCTGTGTCCAAGTTCAGGACCGAAACGTTTCTGTTATTACTGTGGACACGATTAAAAATCATCACTCTACTGAAGTTGAGTTCTGGACTCTTTCCTGTGTCCAGACTAAGCGTGCTCTCTGACTGTGTTTGCAGACACCTACTTCTGGTCTCCTAATTAACAGCTGAATGGTTTCAGGCCTGAGCTGCAAGTGTGTGCTGAATGTAAGGTGTAGTGACCTTTCTCTACCACTAGGTTTACAAAGCCACACATTTCCCTTATACCATACAGCACAGTACCTAGGTGAAATGTACACCCCATTCGACACATATTCCTTCACTGTCTCACACCCTGTTTAGAGGGCGTATACGTGCATTAGGTAATGGTGTTTTCCAGAAACATATTAGCAAATCATTTATTACAGAAAATACATCTTATCACGTATCCATAGTCCATGTCAAGTTGACCAACTAATTATCTATCTAAGGAATTCACTAGTCATCATGTGTTCCTTTCATGACCCCCAAACTGTCGTCATTAACAGTTATAACTTTATTACTTTACTGATTGATTGCATGTGTAATCGTTATTCATCTATACTCATTATTTGCTATTCCCATCATTAGAGCTCATACTCACTGGCGCCGAAAACGGATGATAATCAGACCAAAAAAAATCGGATTCAAATCTGACCAATGTTATTCAATAGGTGAGTTCTCATTTGCGATTTTTTTCTCATCAGAAATTGGTGTGAGAAAAAAATCGCAGCAAGCTGCGATTTGATGCGATTTTGGGATGATAATCGCCAATGCAAGTCAATGGGTGCGAGAAATCATCGCACAGCACTGGCACCATGCAAGTGCTGTCCGATTTATAAGCACCAGTATCCTTTGAAAAGCCGGCAATTCATCCCCGGCTACTGTAAAATCACACTGACAGCTCAAAAAAACACTAGATACATACACATAGAATACATATATATATATATATATATACATGTCATTGTGACACATACATATATATATATATTTATAGTTCATACACTTCTACATACTGTAATAGCCGCTAATTCAATTACCGGCTTTGGTGAAATCACAGAAGCCGACATGAAATGATACATTGTTTACACACAGTTAACCATGTCATTTCATGTATTTTGATATATGGTTTTAACTTACAATTACATAAGTGTTTGTGTGCAAAATTTCAGACATGTAGGGGTTAATTAAAGGTGTAAATTTGTTGAAAAAAAATGTGTGAGCTCCCGCTGTATTTTCTCCATCAGACAGACAAAGCAAGCGAGTGGGGGCAGAAAATAATATCCTAGGGAGGGTACATTTTTTTTGTGCTCCCCCTGGCTACTAACATCTGCCCCCAGACACCCCAGAAAGGGCAAATCTCTAATTAGATTCGCCCTTTCTGGCACTTTGCCCGTCTATTCCCATTGCCCTGTAGCGGTGGCGAATGGGTTAATAAGGGGTTAAAGCCACCTTGCAAATGAAAGGTCACTTTAAGCCTGGTTAATAATTGAGAGCTGTCAATTTGACAACTATCAATTATTAATCCTATTGTATGAAAGAAAAATCAAACACACACACTTTAAGAATAAATAATTTTAATGAAATAAAAACACATTTTTTTGACCATCTTTTATTTTACTCTTAGGCCATCCTATTCTGCCATGTCATTAAAGAAGTTGGAGCCAATTGTTCAGCTATCCCCTTTATTGCATCCCTTGTGTAATTTATAAACCTTTGTTGATTATAGTAAATATAATTTATCCAATCTACATTCTTATTTAGGGTAGCCCACCAGAAAAAAAACGGACTCAAATCCTGCTGCAATCTGATTTCTTGCCTTGTACTCATCAGGAACACCTCGAGGAACCCCTATATTGTCTATATAAATTCTTGGGTCAAAAGAGCCAGCAGGTGTTGATCTTTTGTTTCTACGTAGAGTCTTGACATCTATGTTACCCTTTGTTATTTCTTCTGATGAAATTATTTGGAACGGCATGAGCACCTGAGCCAAAGCACAGCTACCAACCCAATTAGTTGGCAAGCGGGCCCTTAATCTCATGTCCCCACACAGCCACCAAACATCACTTCTTGCTATAGATTCTCGAACCACTTAGCTTTGTAACCATCCGTGTCTGAATCTACAGGAATGGTAGTTCCACAAAACTCTGAGGTTAGATTTTCTACCAATCTTCCTATTCCTACCTGTAGCAATATGTTATATGCTGAGCCGCCTCTAGGGGTCTCACTACCTGGATGTATTCAGAGGATAGAAAGGAGGGACTCGTTGGTAAGAGCAGGAGACAGGAAGCATTCTTGTAATGGTGACTGAGAGAACATGCACACAATAAAGTAACCCGTTACCACAATCGTGTCAGAGCCATAAACGAGAAATAGAACATGGTGGCAGCAGGGCTGAACCTATAAAGAACAAGTGGACAGACAATCCAGGCAGTTGTGGTACAAAGCTCAACTGTAAGTACAGTGCCCACAGTACAGCATTATGGAGACCGCATTAAAACCTCCTCAGAGACTAGACATCATGTCCTCAAATCTATCGCAGACCTGGAGACATTGGAAGGAGGAGTTTACTCTGTATGTGGATCTTACAGTAGACACCAATGATCAGAAGCGTAAGGTGAAGCGCTTCTACTATCTGATTGGAGAAAAAGGCAGAGAACTTGCTCAGACCCTGATCCAGGACGGTACGGACAGTCTGGCAGACATTGTACAGGCATTTGATAAGCACTGTGACCCCAAGAAGAATGAGACAGTGGAAAGATTTAAGTTTTTCACCAGAAATCAGGAGATGGGAGAGAATATAGACACATATGTGACTGAGCTGAAAAGACTGGCAGCAACATGCAGCTTTGGAGAGATCAGAGATTCTCTTATCAGAGATAGAATAGTGTGCGGCATCAGAGAGCCACAGCTAAGAGAGAGACTGCTGAGAGAGGGGGAGTTAACCCTAGAGAAATGCATGCAAAAAAGCAGAGCTGCAGAGCTGACAAGAGACAGCCTGAAGATGATGGCAGACACTACTGAGGAGCCAGTACATGCAGTAACCATGAGAGGAAAAGCAGAGCACCAAGCGAGAACAGTCCAATGCAGATACTGTGGCAGAAGACATGAGAGAGACAAAGAGAAGTGTCCAGCATATGGACAAAGCTGCAGGACCTGTGGTAAGATGAATCATTTCTCAGCTCTCTGCAGACTTAAGCCCTTTAAAAAGCACAGAGAAATTCACAGTGTGACACAGGACAATGACAGTGACAGTGCAGAAGATATTACATGGATACAGCTACAGTCTGCAACAGAGAATGTCAATACAGTCAGACAGCCGGAACCTAAAGATACAAGACAACTGTTTGCAACTCTTTTATTAAATGACAAACCCATTAGATTTCAGTTGGACAGTGGAGCAAGTTGCAATGTCATACCAGAGGATCTACTAAATGAACAGGTGTCCATTGAACCTACTGATAAGGTACTTATGATGTACAACAAAACGATACTGAAACCTCTTGGGACATGCAAACTGAAGGTTAGTAACCCATGCAACAGAAAGAGTTATAGAGCCCAATTTACAGTGCTGCAGGGTGGTGACCACATACCGTTACTAGGTATAAAAGCAGTTCAGGCAATGGACTAAATAAAGGTACAATTCCATAACATTATGTCTGTGGAAGTCAAACAGAGTATGAAGGATATCCCAGAAGCAGACAGCAATCTAGATTTACAGATTATAAAAGCACAGTATGCGGATGTATTTGAGGGTGATGGATGTTTTGAAGGAAAACACAAACTGGAAATTGATAACACAGTACAACCTACCAGATTACCGACAAGAAAAGTGCCTGTAGCGCTACTTCAGCCATTGAAAGAAGAACTACAGGATTTAGAAAAGCGAGGCATGATAGAAGTCGTCCATCAGAACACAGACTGGATAAGTAGTTTGGTCATAGTGCAGAAACCATCAGGAAAACTAAGAATTTGTATCGATCCCAAACCACTCAACAAAACTCTCAAAAGGAATCACTATCCGATGCCTACAATAGAGGATGTGCTACCAGATTTATCAAAGGCAAAAATATTTTCAGTTTGTGACGTAAAAAATGGATTTTGGCATGTGGAACTGGATGAAGAATCCAGTTTATTGACAACGTTTTCTTCTCCATTTGGTCGCCGTAAATGGCTGAGAATGCCCATGGGACTGACACCAGCTCCAGAGATATTTCAGCAGAAGTTGATGCAAGCTTTGGAAGGACTCCCAGGGGTAAAGATGATAGCAGATGATATATTAATAGTGGGAGAAGGTGACGATATGCAATCTGCAATAAAGAATCACGATACAAGGATGCTACGATTTTTAGATAGGTGTAGGGAAAAAAGGATAAAGTTGAACTTGGAAAAGTTGAAACTGAAAATGACGGAAGTGCCATATATAGGACATCTTCTAACCTCAAATGGAGTGAAAGTGGATCCAGAAAAGGTGAAGGCGATACAAGAGATGCCTACCCAACAGATGTGTGTGGAGTACAACGATTTTTGGGCATGGTGAATTATCTGTCCAAGTTTTGCAAGAATCTATCAGACATGTGTGAGCCAATGAGACAGTTAACTCACAAAGATGTGTTGTGGGAATGGACAGAAGCACAGGAGACGGCTTTCCAATCACTAAAGACAGCCATTGCAGACACAGCAACCCTAAAATATTTTGATCCACAGTTAGAGGTGGTAGTCCAATGTGATGCGTCAGAAAAAGGCCTAGGTGCCACATTAATGCAAGAGCGGCAACCAATCACATTTGCAAGCAAAGCGCTAACACCGACAGAGCAGGGATATGCCCAAATCGAAAAGGAGTTACTAGCTGTGGTGTTTGGAATGGAAAGGTTTCATCAGTACACATACGGTCGACAGGTAACAGTACAGTCCGATCACAAACCGTTGGAGAGCATTACAAAAAAAAAACACTACTAAATGCACCAAAGAGACTGCAGCACATGCTTCTGCGACTTCAAAAATATGATTATGAAATTGGATATTGTCCAGGAAAAGACTTGTTGATTGCAGATACTCTAAGCAGAGCGTACTTACCCAACTCAGAGGATAAAGGACAAGAAATGGACAACATCAATATGTGTGATTATCTTGCAGTATCTAAAGATCAACTGAAACAAATACAGACCTACACAGAAAAAGATAAAACACTACAGATATTAAAAACTGTGATCCTGCAGGGCTGGCCAAAATATAAGCAGCATGCTCCAAAGGAAGTTGCTCCATTCTTCCATATACGAGATGAACTGTCAGTACACCAAGGAATCATCATAAAGGGAGAAAGGGCAGTGATACCGGAGACTCTGAGAAGAGACATACTACAGAAATTACACTCGTCCCACTTGGGCATTGAAGGAGGTTTGCGGCGAGCAAGAGAATCAGTTTATTGGCCGGGTATGAATTATCACATAAAAAGTTACATAGCACAATGGGAGATATGTGCGTCCGGCGGGGATAAACAACCGAAAGAGCCATTGCAACCGCATGCCGTTCCAAATAGACCATGGTCAAAAATAGGAATAGATTTGTTCACATTGGAGGAAAGAGAATACCTGGTAACTGTGGACTATTTTTCTAACTTTTGGGAAGTGGACCATTTGAAGGATACAAGAGCAAGAACAGTTATTAAAAAACTCAAGGCTCATTTTGCCAGATATGGGATTCCAGAGATTGCTTTTACTGATAATGCTGCTCAATTTAGGTCAGAAGAGTTCAAGGAGTTCAGCAAGTTATGGGAATTTGAACACAATACATCATCTCCTGGATATCTTCAAAGCAATGGCAAAGCGGAATCAGCGGTGAAAACAGCAAAGAAGTTGATTAAGAGAGCGAAACAGGCAGGGACAGATGTATATCTATCTATACTGGACCACAGAAACACACCTTCCCAAGGTCTAGACAGCAGCCCAGCACAGAGGCTTCTGAGTAAACAGACAAGGACACTCATACCAACAGCTAGTCGTCTTCTGAAGCCAAATCTGGTGAGAGGAATGAGGTCAAAACTAAAGAAAAATCAGGATAGACAAGCGTTCTATTATAATCAGTCGGCAAAAGATCTACCAGAACTGAGACAAAATGACAACATCAGGATGCAGCCGAGCAAATATGACAAACAATGGAGAAAAGCAAAGGTGCTCCAGAAACTAGGACCTAGATCCTACGAGATTGTGACAGAGGAGGGAAGAAAACTAAGGAGAAATCGGAGACATCTGAGGAAAACGCAAGAAGGATCTGATACATGGTCATATGAACAGTATCCTCATATCCAAGATGAGGAAACAGCAAGTCTAAGCAGAGAGGCTACAGGGATGGCCCAGGTTAAGAGTGGAGATTCGGGTCGGAGACAGGCAATACCAGATGCGGTAACGCCCGAATCGAGAGAACCACCGAATAGTGGCAGTAACGCATCGTATGTTACTAGATCGGGCAGAATGATCACAAAGCCAGCACACCTCAAGGACTATATATACAACCAAGTATTTTAAAGTATCTTAATAGCATGATGCTTGCAGTTATGTTTATGTCACCAATATCTTGAATGTTGAAATGTTCACATGTATGTTAGTTATATTAGCTTAGTTATTTCTTCAGTTAAAAGACAAAGGATGTAGCAATATGTTATATGCTGAGCCGCCTCTAGGGGTCTCACTACCTGGATGTATTCAGAGGATAGAGAGGAGGGACTCATTGGTAAGAGTATGAGACAGGAAGCATTCATGTAATGTGGCTGAGAGAACCTGGACACAATAAAGTAACCCGTTACCACAATCGTGTCAGAGGCATAAACGAGAAATAGAACAGTGTGTGCATGTTTCTTTTATGTTTTATATTTAATTTTGGTTAGGGGTAATGTTCCTGTGGAAGCTGCAATAGCTTTAAAGGATGAAGGACTTTGGCTTTTTGGTTTATTTGATGCTGGTTTCTTTTGTTTCTGTTACTTATTTTAGCTATGTTTTATTTCTGTACAGTTTATTATTTATTATGATGTTTTGTTTATAATTTTATAATAAAAGAGTTGCATACACTGAGGTCCCTGATCATGTGACCCCTGACTCCTCCCCTCCTGTGACCTCATCACAGGTCCTGTGCACACAGAGCAGCTGTAGAACAGTCCGGCCGCGGTGGTCTCCCCTGCTCTTCATTCTCTTCTTCATCCTGGATCCATAGAGCTGAATAGAGGAGCGATGTTCCTTCAGTCTGAGGAGAATTGATGGTGACGTTTCTCCAACGTCCACTTTACTGAGTAAATCCCCCCAGGACTGTAGCAGGTGAAGACCCCGATATCTACAGGTGTCCCTTCTAATTGGGGGAACTGTCACCTCTAATAATCCTCAGACAGTTCTGACAAACACGGAGAAGTGCCCCGTTCCCTACCGCTTCATTGGGGGACACAGGAAACCATGGGTGTATGCTGCTGCCACTAGGAGGCTGACACTATGCAGAAAAAGTTATTTCCTCCTCCGCAGTGTACACCCCTCCGACAGGAGCTAGGGAACTCAGTTTAGCTTAGTGTCAGTAGGAGGTGGACGCGGGTCTCTCTGGAGACACATATCTACCTAATGTGCGTTGTTACTTTTCAGGTTCCGGAGGGATACAGTGTGAACGGTCACTACTGTACTCCCACACAGAGACTATGAGTACGGCGTGTACTGCCACCCGTATCCACATACGTCTAGTTCGGCAGGACCCCAGCCCCTAACACAGAAGCGTGTTCAGGTGATCCGGATCAGGTCCTGCCTCCATCTCCTACCCACTCGCCCACCAGAGCCTGTCGGTGTTTGGAGACGTGGACGTCCAGCAACGCTGCTTTTCAGACGTCCAACATCCTTAGATGGAGAGGTACTTCTATTTTTCTTCCCAGAAGCGATGAAAAGGAAAGAAGATAGTATTAACTTTGATCCCCTTTGACTATATCCCCTAGGATTAGGGCGCCAGGCTACCTTTCCGAGGGGCTTCTAAAGCCTCCGTGCTGCTCCCCCTGCTCCGGTGGTTGTGGTCTGGGCCTGCGTAGCTTTATAGAGGTTTTCTTTGGAGGCGCAGGGTTGCCTGGCGTGTAATTTTCCGGGCCTCCGCGCTACCATCCCCTGCTCGGCGGCCGCGGCTTCTAAATTTAGTCCCTGGCTTCAGCGAGGCCTAGTTCCGGCACTTAGCCCCGCCCCCTCTTCCTTTAATTTCGGCAGGCTTTTTTCCCGCCGTTCATAGGTACGCCCCCTCTCCTGCCGTCACCTGGTGTCTCCGCCTCCCTCACTTCGGAGCCTGCCTTCCTCTCTGTCATCGGCGGTTAACTCTGCACCTCCCGGCCGATGTCATGCCAGCGGTTTGTCACCCCCCAGCAGTCTCCTTCAGTCGGCCCCCTCAGTCCCCTATCCTGATATGCATGGCCCCCGCAGTCCCCTAACCTGATATGCATGGCCCCGCAGTCCCCTATCCTGATATGCATGCTACCTTCCACCCCCGTATCCTGACATGTATGGTCCCCTCAGTCTGCTATCCTGATATGCATGGCCCCCGCAGTCCCCTATCCTGATATGAATGGCCCCCGCAGTCCCCTATCCTGATATGCATGATACCTCTCACCCCCATATCCTGATATGTATGGTCCCCTCAGTCCCCTATCCTGATATGCATGGCCCCCGCAGTCCCCTATCCTGATATGCATGGCCCCCTCAGTCCCCTATCCTGATATGCATGGCCCCTGCAGTCCCCTATCCTGATATGCATAGCCCCCGCAGTCCCCTACTCTGATATGCATGCTACCTCTCACCCCCGTATCCTGATATGCATGGCCCCCTCAGTCCCCTATCCTGATATGCATGGCCTCCGCAGTCCCCTATCCTGATATGCATGGCCCCCTCAGTCCCCTATCCTGATATGCATGACCCCCGCAGTCACCTATCCTGGTATGCATGGCCCCCTCAGTCCCCTATCCTGATATGCATGGCCCTCGCAGTCCCCTATCCTGATATGCATGGCCCCCACAGTCCCCTATCCTGATATGCATGGCCCCCGCAGTCCCCTATCCTGATATGCATGGCCCCCGCAG
The DNA here is from genome assembly GCA_033576555.1 of Oophaga sylvatica. Classification (NCBI taxonomy): domain Eukaryota; kingdom Metazoa; phylum Chordata; class Amphibia; order Anura; family Dendrobatidae; genus Oophaga; species Oophaga sylvatica. The sequence continues at coordinate 85,130 of JARQOD010000581.1, read as the reverse complement.
TCCCCTATCCTGATATGCATGCTACCTCTCACCCCCGTATCCTGATGTGTATGGTCCCCTCAGTCCCCTCTCCTGATATGCATGGCCCCCGCAGTCCCCTATCCTGATATGCATGGCCCCCGCAGTCCCCTATCCTGATATGCATGGCCCCTCAGTCCCCTATCCTGATATGCATGGCCCCCGCAGTCCCTATCCTGATATGCATGGCCCCCGCAGTCTCCTATACTGATATGCGTGGCCCCGCAGTCCCCTATCCTGATATGCATGGCCCCCGCAGTCCCCTATCCTGATATGCATGGCCCCCGCAGTCCCCTATCCTGATATGCATGGCCCCCGCAGTCCCCTATCCTGATATGCATGCTACCTCCACCCCCGTATCCTGATATGTATGGTCTCCTCAGTCCCCTCTCCTGATATGCATGGCCCCCGCAGTCCCCTATCCTGATGTGCATGGCCCCCTCACCCCCCCAACCCTGATGTGCATGGTCCACTCACCCCCCAATCCTGATGTGCATGGTCCCCTCACCCCCCCAACCCTGATGTGCATGGTCCACTCACCCCCCAATCCTGATGTGCATGGTCCCCTCACCCCTAATCCTGATGTGCATGGTCCCCTCACCCCCCAACCCTGATGTGCATGGTCCCCTCACCCCCCCAACCCTGATGTGCATGGTCCACTCACCCCCCAATCCTGATGTGCATGGTCCCCTCACCCCACTATCCTGATATGCATGGCCCCCTGACCGCTTTTAAACTGCACATATACCCCAAAAAAAACAAACATTTATACTCACCTTTCTTCCCTGTGCTCCAGCGCTGTTCCGTTCTGCTGGACGCCGGGGGAGGAGAGCTTCGCCGGAGTACGTGCATGCCAATACCGCGCGGCCCGGCGCCATATTGCTGAAGACACTGTAAATGTGTCTTCAGCAAAATGGCGCCGATAGCGCTATTGCGCATGCGTGATCCGACGCGCACTCCTGGTCTCCTGCCCCGGGAGAAGAGAAGCGCCGCGGCAACGCTCCTCCCGGTCAGGTAAGTATGTGAGTATGGCCCTGGAGATCGCGGTATGCATCCAGTACGCATAGCGCGATCTCCGGCGCCATACAGAATACTCACCGCTGTATGCCTCACTCTGTCTGGAGCCAGACTGCGCAGGCGTGTCGCGCTTGTGCAGTTTATAAAGACTTCAGACAGAGTGACGCTCCCAGCGTTATATTATAGATAACGGTGATCGTAAAAGCGGTGTCGGTAAAAACCGACCTGAATCATGTTAGCTGAGACCCCAGAGAAAATCCGACTCTGGGGGGCGCTATAGGCTTTTTCCACAGCGCCGTTAAAAGGCGTATCGGCGGTCGTTAAGGGGATATAGTAGAGTGTTGTATGTATGGCCTGGTGAGGCCTTTTTCCTTTTTTTTGGGGTGTGTGAGTGTGTGTCAGTGTGTGTGCATGTTTCTTTTATGTTTTATATATAATTTTGGTTAGGGGTAATGTTCCTGTGGAAGCTGCAATAGCTTTAAAGGACGAAGGACTTTTTGGTTATTTGATGCTGGTTTCTTTTGTTTCCGTTACTTATCTTAGCTATGTTTTATTTCTGTACAGTTTATTATTATGATGTATTGTTTATATTTTTATAATAAAAGAGTTGCATCCACTGAGGCCACTGATCATGTGACCCCTGACTCCTCCCCTCCTGTGACCTCATTACAGGTCCTGCACACACTGAGGCCCCTGATCATGTGACCCCTGACTCCTCCCCTCCTGTGACCTCATCACAGGTCCTGTGCACAGAGCAGCTGTAGAACAGTCCGGCCGCGGTGGTCTCACCTGCTCTTCATTCTCTTCTTCATCCTGGATCCATAGAGCTGAATAGAGGAGCGATGTTCCTTCAGTCTGAGGAGAATTGATGGGGACGTTTCTCCAACCTCCACTTTACCCAGTAAATCCCCCAGGACTGTAGCAGGTAAAGACCCCGATATCTACAGGTGTCCCTTCTAATTGGGGGAACTGTCACCTCTAATAATCCTCGGACAGTTCTGACAAGCACAGAAAAGTGCCCCTTTCTCTACCGCTTCATTGGGGGACACAGGAAACCATGGGTGTATGCTGCTGCCACTAGGAGGCTGACACTATGCAGAAAAAGTTATTTCCTCCTCCGCAGTGTACACCCCTCCGACAGGAGCTAGGGAACTCAGTTTAGCTTAGTGTCAGTAGGAGGTGGACGCGGGTCTCTCTGGAGACACATATCTACCTAATGTGCGTTGTTCCTTTTCAGGTTCCGGAGGGATACAGTGTGAACGGTCACTACTGTACTCCCACACAGAGACTATGAGTACGGCGTGTACTGCCACCCGTATCCATATACGTCTAGTTCGGCAGGACCCCAGCCCCTAACACAGAAGCGTGTTCAGGTGATCCGGATCAGGTCCTGCCTCCGTCTCCTACCCACTCGCCCACCAGAGCCAGTCGTTGTTTGGAGACGTGGACGTCCAGCAACGCTGCTTTTCGGACGTCCAACATCCTTAGATGGAGAGGTACTTCTATTTTTCTTCCCAGAAGTGATGAAGAGGAAAGAAGATAGTATTAACTTTGATCCCCTTTGACTATATCCCCTAGGATTAGGGCGCCAGGCTACCTTTCCGAGGGGCTTCTAAAGCCTCCGTGCTGCTCCCCCTGCTCCGGCGGTTGTGGTCTGGGCCTGCGCAGCTTATAGAGGTTTTCTTTGGGGGCGCAGGGTTGCCTGGCGTGTAATTTTCTGGGCCTCCGCGCTACCATCCCCTGCTCGGCGGCCGCGTCTTCTAAATTTAGTTTCCGGCTTCAGCGAGGCCTAGTTCCGGCACTTAGCCCCGCACCCTCTTCCTTTCATTTCGGCAGGCTTTTTTCCCGCTGTTCACAGGTACGCCCCCTCTCCTGCCGTCACCTGGTGTCTCCCCCTCCCTCACTTCGGAGTCTTCCTTCCTCTCTCTCGTCGACGGTTAACTCTGCACCTCCCGGCCGATGTCATGCCAGCAGTTTGTCACCCCCATCAGTCTCCTTCAGTCGGCCCTTTCAGGTAGCGCCCTCTTCTCTCCCCCTTCAGAGACACTTAATCCGAGCGCACTTCTCGGCGGTCGCCATTTTCCGGACGTGATCCCGGAAGATGGCTCCTCTCTGAAGGTAACCGAACATCTCCTGCATTCACGGTTTGTTCGGTCCGGGGGGGGAACAGGACTAAGGCTAGGCTTCAGAACAAGTATTTCTCTGCATGAGCACTGGTGCTATAGTATTCTCCAGTGTAATAGTACTCTTAGTACCCTGAAGCCATAGAGTCACTGGAGTAATAGATGCTCTAGAGCCGTGCACCCACTGATGTAATAATATTCTAGAGCTGTGCAGTCGATGGGGTAATAGACGTGCCACGCTACCGTCATCCGTCCCACTGTCCGCTTTAAGCCCTCCAGGGAGACAAGCCATTATATAACCTCCATATGGCATTTACCTGGTTGAAGGTTTCACTGGCATATTTCTCCTCGAAGTTTTCCACTTCAGTCACTGGGTGTTGTGTTTTTGGCTAGCGCAGATCTGTGCCTTGATTTTCATCAGAGCAGGGACTTGCTCTACTCATGAAGGCGCTAGAGCCCTTGCATATCAAATGCTTCCATATCTTCGGCTCACAGGCACTCGTCCTGTTTTTTTCCTGCAGTCCCCCTCTGGATGCTGGCATTACGCAGCTCTAAGCAGAGAGGGGAGCCGCTGCTACCCCTTCACGACTGCAGCATCTCGGCCGGACTTCCAGTTGGTTAGAAGTCCGTGTTACCCGGCAATGTCTACTGTGGTTCAGTGGATAAAGAAGCTGACCACAAGTCACAGGTTCAAGGGTTTGAACCCACGAGCACAACAGAGTAGAGTTTAGTCTCCCTCTGATTCCAAGCCTACTGTTCTACCGTCATGAGAAATGACAGGTCAGATAATACTTCAGAACAGACCTCGTGATGCGGCTTACTACACGGAAGCTGTTATCCTGCCTAATGCCGTCAGGTATCCAGACCTAGACCGCAACACAGGATTGGCCCTCTCCTATGCGGAGTTCTCTCCACGTTGATATGGCCACAGGATACTGAGATACGATTGCAGCTGTTCTCTATCCAGGCTTCAGACGCACCACCTAACAGATATAGTAGGGTGGTTTGAAACTCGCTTTTTTCAGTGGACCAGACGTGTCTCCAGCCGACTGCTGCAGTGGCACCGGGGTTCCGTACCGTACTCAGGTGAGTCAGATGTACTCGCCTTCATGTTCTTCCTGTTCTATTGCAGCAGTTCCTTATCCATTATCCAGGACTTGGATGGTCCTTTTCCAGACACGTTTAGTCAATACAGACCGTCTTTCCTGTGGCTCAAATGTACCCAAGGTCGATTGGCTGCATCGGTCCGGCTCTTCTGCCCCATTGTCAGTGGATCAGACGGGTCTTGAATGGACTGCTGCCGTGGTGCTGGTATTCCGTGCTGTATCAGTGGTTCAGATGGGCTGAGATCAAGTGCTGCATCGGTCCTGCTCTTCTGTCCTAGCCGGTGAGTCAGGAATGCCCTCTTTCTCATACCTCAGGGTCTTTCGCAACATCTGCCCAGGCCTTCTTCTGTTCACCGCTCAGTGAGAGGCGCCCGGTGCTCATTACATCTGGTTGGCTGCAGCAGCGGTTTTTTACTCGCTTTCAGGTCGGTCACAGGCATTTTTTCTGCTGTGTGTTTTTCTCGATCAATAACATCTGCGGTTTAGTTACAGAAAGTCTGCGCGTACCACAGAAAGGATCTCGATGCCAGAAGGTAGTTCTCAGCGGCAGCATGACTGGCCACGCCATTTTCAGGTAGGTCGGATACGCCGGTATCAGGTACCAGATAGTAGCAGGTTTTTCTTCAACCACGCACTGGGCCCGGTTTGCGGGTTGATCACCGTCTGATCATTCAGACCTAGCACTGACTATCCGTAGTTCAGTTACAGTGTTCCTCAAGTTACCCTTAGTTCCAGTGCGTTACTCCCAGCATAGGAGACCGTTCTCGGTTCTCTCCTAAGGGCCTTCGAGCTGCCTCAATACCAGAGCTCCCTATCCATATGTCGTTACTTACCTCTTCTTTCTTGCAGACACGGAAATTAAAAAAAAAGAGCCTCGAGCAGCTCCGAGATTTTATTTCCGAGGGTGGCAACATCAGGTTCTCCCACCTTAGACAAGAGTTGGATCTCACTCTGCATACGCATCAACCAGTGAGGAACACTGCTCCAGGCCGGTATTCAATGAAGAGTTTGGTGATAACACGTTCTTTCCGACAGCAAGATTTGTATCTTTTTCACTAGTATCTTCGGTGGTGTGATGTCTCATACTGGGGTAAGTGGGTCCAGACACTACAACCTTCTCCCCGCTTCAAGGGCCAGGACATATAGGTTCGACAATGTCCTCACAGGGAAGGATCTTCTTTTCGTCTGTCAAGTTGCCTCTGTCCTTAATTCCTAACCGGCCAGGGCGACGTGAGTCCGCCCCTCTCCCTTTCGGAACACGGGCTCGGCGTATAGAGGCCCTACGGAACCCTGTCGACCGTGTAGGTTTTTTCCAAGTCAGAGCAGAGCACCTTCTTCTGGGTTTAGGCACTACCCGGGCAGGAGGCGCTCTTGGCAGTACATATAGAGATTCCGCCCTGCTTCTCGGCAGAGCGATGGTCGGCTCTCCTAAAATTATAACATTCTCCAGAGTCCATGTATTGCTCTGGCGGATACCGGCTTAGCTAGTAAGCCCTTGCAGGTTATGGAGGTGAGTTCTCCAACCTGATTAGAGTTATCTGCTGTTCCCTCCCCTTGGGTACTGCTTTTGGACATCCCATGGTTTCCTGTGTCCCCCAATGAAGCGGTAAAGAAAACAAGATTTTGGTTGCTTACCGTAAAATCTGTTTTCTCGGAGCCTTCAGTGGGGGACACAGCACCCACCCAGGTTGAACAGCTCTGCTTATTATACTGTTACAGTTTGAGTTTGTGTTTTCTATCTCCTTTATAGATTGCTTCTCCTACTGCTTTCTCACTAACTGAGTTCCCTAGTTCCTGTCGGAGGGGTGTACACTGCGGAGGAGGAGCTAACTTTCTGCATAGTGTCAGCCTCCAAGTGGCAGCAGCATACACCCATGGTTTCCTGTGTCCCCCAATGAAGGCTCCGAGAAACAGATTTTACGGTAAGCAACCAAAATCTTGTTTTATGGAGGTGACAGAAAGTCTGTTTAATCCCTTTATCTTCATAGTATCAGCTCTAATCCAATGGTGAGAGAGCGATTTACCCCGAAGAGTCACAGATTGTGGGGTCATTATAGAATGTTATATTTAGGGAGTTTGTGGAGGAAACGTGTGTTACTCTAATAGTACAGTGCCGCTTTCTGGGTTCACACACAGTATAATGTTCCTACAAAACCTCCATCCCCAGTTTTTGACGATTTTCATGTGGAAGCGACAAAAAAAAATGCTAAAAAATCACTGTAAATGGAGACATTATCATCATAGATCTCCTGTCTTGCTGTTACTCAAAAGCCTCAAACTTCTGTGTGTGAATCAGAGCTGAGATCTAACGTGATAGAAGATTACAGTGCGGGGAAGACGGGAAACATTCATATAGACGCCGGTGGGGATGGAGTCAGTGACGACTCTGGACTAATATGTCTCTAGAGTCGTAGTAGGAGATGAAGATGTCGTCCTCATCATGAAGTAGTTATTTCTCCTGTCACGTGTAATGAATATCTCCTGCAGTATTACTAATGCCGATTCCAGGGTCGGTAAATGAGAGGAGAATTAGCGTTATGGAAGATGAGTCTATGAGGAACGTATTCAGCTGCCGACTCCGAGGAAGAAACTGCTTGTTGTCTGTGGCCTAAATATATAGGTTTTATTAGTAGATGTAAAGAAGAAAACTAAATACTGTAAAATAATAAATCTCCTCATATGTTTCCCTTATTATCTCCAGTAATTGTATTATTACACAGGATTTTTATGATGTTACATCGTCTCATCTTCTCATTCAGGTCTCTACAATATCGGATCCTCTCAGTGAAGATCTTCTATATAAGAAAATTTTCTAGATTTACCCATCAAAGATGGATATGGACAGAGACAAGATGGAGGAGAGGATATTACACCTCACCCTAGAGATCCTCTTTCGGCTTACTGGAGAGGTGAGAGATTCTGATGACGTCACATTACATCATTCTTATCTATGGGAATAACAGATGGACAGAACTGGAGAGGTGAGGACTCTGGAAATGTCTGTAGTGAGATTTATTAATATGTCTCTCCATAACCAGGATTACACAGTAGTGAAGAAGACCTCTAGTGAGCGCTGTCAGGACCCTGTGTCTGAGGGATGCGGAAGACCCCTGAGCCCAATCATGAGGCCTCCACCTCACCCCCTGATACATGAGGACATCAATGACCAGAAGATCCTAGAACTCACCTACAAGATGATTGAGCTGCTGACTGGAGAGGTGACACTGCTGGGAATGCTGGGACATTATACAGTAACGCTATGAAGGGATCGGGGGATGACGGTATCATTGTATGTGTCAGGTTCCTATAAGGTGTCAGGATGTCGCTGTCTATTTCTCCATGGAGGAGTGGGAGTATTTAGAAGGACACAAAGATCTGTACAAGGACGTCATGATGGAGGTTCCCCAGCCCCTCACATCACCAGGTAATAGACAGGACTAAATACACATGGCCTATAATTATCTGTATGTAAATAATGAATTCAGTCCCTGTATGTGTTTCCTCCAGAACCATCCAGTAAGGTGACAACACCAGAGAGATGTCCCTGTCCTCTTCTTCCACAGGACTGTAAACAAAACGATCCCGATGCTCATCAGGATCATCAGGTAGATGGAGAGAAGGTGTCATGAGATCTCCCCTATGATGTGTAGACGGCTGTGAAGGTCTTGTGCTCAGTCTTGTTTTATCCACCAGTATTATATGTTTTATACTTGTGTAATGAGAACGGTGGAGATGGCAGGATTAGAGCTGATCATAGATGTGACTTCTCCGTCTGTCTGTGACTTTTACAATATTTGTTTCAGGGTGAAGATCTGACCCATATTAATACTACAGAGACATATGTGAGGGGTGATGAGTGGTGTAAAGAGGAGATTCCTACATATGACTACCCAGGTGAGTAGTAACCACTAAATGCAGAGAAGTCACAGATTCTTCTCAGTCACCGGCTGTGGCTGCTTTATCGGTGGTGTAGTCCGGCCATATTACAATGATCACCATTTGCCTCTAGATCACAACATTCTCCTCCAACCAAAACTGTTCAAATGACCTTTTCCAGGACGTCCCTCCTGACAGCACCGCCAGGAGGTTGTCCTTCATATCCTTGATAGGGACAGGAACACAGAAGAGGTTAAATAGCCCCACCTACCTCCACCCTTCAGTGTTTTCCTGTCCCTATCAGGGACAGACGCAGAAAGAGGAGCACAGACGTGCAGAAGATTACCTGCCCGGTCGAGCTGGCTGCTCCCGGGGAGAAATGAGTACTCCGTCCCTCCATAGGGGGCTTCGGGGCAGTAGGGGCTCTGAATTCGGGGTCCTCATCGCTGATACCGCGAGAGGTCCCTCAGCGGTCCGGTTGAGCTGGGTGCTCCCGGAATCGGCAGCATTCCCATACAGGGACCATGCGCCATAGCTGCTGCAGCGGTGCGCCGACAACGAGCGGCCACACGATCCGGATCCAGACGCCGCTGAAAACCATCTCTCTCCTCCGAGAGCTGGCGTCTGCGGTCACTTCCGGTGCGCTGTATCAGTGGCAGGGTGGATTGATTTAAATCACGCCGATTTAAATCAACGATTTAAATCATGATTTAAATCAAATGATTTTTTTCTATTTAAATCAGATCGATTTAAATCGTGATTTTAATCATGATTTAAATCACTGATTTAAATCAAAGATTTTTTTAATATAAATCACGATTAAAATCTAAAACTTTCAATCATTGTTCAATTAACTCCACACTTCTAGCTTGGTTTCACTTTCTGTAGCTTGGTTTCAGTTTCTTTTTCCATTCAGTTGACATGCCCAAACTTGTTGGATAGTCAGTCAGCAGTACTTGGCTGTAGTAACAATCAAACTTCAGAAGTGATCTGCGTGAGCCATGGCACGTCGTAAGAGAGACCCTATTTGGGTTCATTTTGTTGAGATGCCAGCAGAGCTTGGAAAGAAAGGTGGGAGAGCAAAGTGCAAATACTGTCAAAAGGATATCCAAGGACTTGTTTGCTGTTTGAAATCACATTATGAAAACTGCAACCAGAAGGGAAATGAAGATGTTGATAGTGATACAACTAATGTCAATGAACCCCCACAGCTTCTTATGCACCAGGACCCTAGCACTAGTGGTAAGTCTGGCAATTACAACCTATTTTAACAGACGTTTTACTGGGATGGTTAAAGTCTATGAAAAGAAAAATTTCTAGCAGTAGTTCTGGAGTATAGAATTTAAATTTATGTTAAGGCAATATTTCACAGAAGATTAACGTTAAGTAAAAATAAAAGAGTGTGTATACGCCTATTTTTTTTTTTTATTGTAGGCTACAATTCACTTTTGAAGTCTGCCAAATTGACCATTTTTTTAAAAAAACATTTTTAAAACTTTTGTGACATAATTTTTTCAGTTGCTCTGATATTACTAGTATTACAGCAACTTCACCGGAAACTTGAGTAGCATAACTTTTGAGACAGCCCTTATAGGACGAGGACCATTACATTGTTCAAAAAGTTTGTTTCAAAATATTTTCGTTATATTTCTTCAAATACGCAGTCGAATTATATTTTTAATTACTGTGCTTTCAGGGTCAAATATGGCTTGTGCTGCACGTGACAATCAATATCTGGGTACAACTTCAACAAAGCAGCCCAACAAAAAACTTTGCGTGCAAAGTGTAGAAAAATTCCTCTTAAAGACTACGACGAGCCAGAAAGAACATTTTGATGAATTAATTGCTAAATTCATATTTGCAACCAATTCTTCTTTCCGACTAGTTGAACACCCATTGTTTGTACAAATGATCGAAGGAATAAGACCAGGCTACAAACCACCAAGTAGATTTGATATCTCAGGAAAACATCTTCAGGCTGTATACGACAAAGAAAGAGCGGCTTGTACAAAATATTTGAAAGACAAAGTTGTTAACATGAGCTTGGATGGTTGGAGCAACATCCACAACGACCCCATAATTTGCACTTGTGTCACAACAGAAGATGGTGAAACTTACCTTACAGACACAATCGACACATCTGGAAATTCACATACTGCTGAATATTTACTTGAAATTGCTAAGAACTCAATTCACCAATGCCAAGAACAGTTTGGATGTAAAGTAAGGAGCTTAGTTACTGATAACGCAAGCAATGTGGCAAAAATGCGAGCGGAACTGGCACATGAGGATGACACAAATGTCATTACATACGGTTGTTCTGCCCATTTGTTGCATCTTTTGGCAAAAGACCTGCATATTTCGGGTGTCAAGGAACATGTTGTAGAAATTGTTAAATATTTCCGCAATAATCATTTTGCACATGCAACCTACAAGGAAATGGGAGGACTGAAGTTGGTTCTACCACAAGATGTTAGATGGATATCATGGAATACCTTGGCTGAATGCTTGGAACTGTTTATTAACAACTGGTCAAAATTAGTGTCCATTTGCGAAACACATCGGGATAAAATTGATGCTAATATACGAAGCAAAGTATTAAATCTTGGTGTGAAGAGAAATGCCGAGGACCTTTTGGAAAGGTTAAAGCCAATATCTATTGCGTTGGATAAAATGCAGAAAGATACTGCAACCATAGCTGATGCCACAGAAGTTTGGAAAGATGTAGAAGGTTCGCTAGATCGCTTGAACCTCTCAAACAATGTAAAGGTTGCAATACACCACCGCAAGGACCAAGCATTAAAAGAAGAACACTATTTAGCCAATATCTTGCATCCCATCTACAGAGGGAAAAAACTATCTGAGGCGGATATTCAACTCTGCAATGGAGTGGCTCGCCAATACTAACCATGACATTGTGGCAACTGTGCTGAAATTGAAGTGTGAATCTGCACCATTTCAAAAATACATGTTTGCAGATAACGTCGTTAATGAACTAAAACCACTGGACTGGTGGAAGTCGCAATCACTTGTTCTTCCAGCGAAGATAATAAATGTAGCTACTCAGCTACTGACTGCATCGGCTTCATCGGCAGGAGTAGAGAGATTGTTTTCTTCATTTGGTTTTGTGCACACAACAGTCCGAAACTGCTTAGGAACTGCTAAAGCAGGACAACTAGTTTTCCTATTAAAAGTCCTAAATAAACAGTAGGCTTAAAGGACTGATGTATTCTCTGAAGATGTTTGATTACTTCAAACGTTAGAGATAGGCTATTGTTAAAAAGTACTTACTCTCTGTAGTTCAATTCTGATTGTTTAATAGTGCAAATAAAAATTATTAGGCTTCATAATCATCAACTGTTTTAATATTTTTATTTGTGTAAAATAATTTGATTTGCAAAAAGACAAAGTTTTGCTTGTGTACAACTTGATTAAAAAATCCTATTTAAATCCAAAAAATCCGATTTAAATCAAAAAAATCCGATTTAAATCAAAAAAATCCGATTTTTTGATTTTTTTAAAAAAAATCATGATTTTTATCCACCCTGTTTCTTGGCTTTACCTCAGAAACGGCATTTTTATGTTCACAAGTGTTCGCAAGTGTTCTATTGGATTCATGTCCGGAGATCGAGCTGGCCGCTCCATAACCTCAGTTTTGTTGGACTGGAACCAAGATTTTGCTTGTTTACTGGTGTTTTACTATATGGAAACTGCTTTATGCTCCCTGGTATGTGGTAGATAGGTCCGGCACCATAGTAAGAGACACCTGCCCATATCATGATGCTTCACCACCGTGCTTCACTGTCCGCAGAGTGTACTGTGGCTGAATGCAGAGTTTGGGGGTCGTCTGACGATCTGTCTGCTCCCCTTGGACCCAAAAAAGAGCAATTTTACTTTCATCGGTCAACAACATGTTTCTCCATTTCTCTTTAGATCAGTTGATTTGGTCTTTGGTAAGTTGTATCCTCTTTATTACGTGTCTTTGCGGTGACTTCTTGCTCTGAGATTAGCGTCACACAGGCGTCTTCTAACTGTCACAGTCCTCACAGGTGACGTGAGACTGTCTGTGATCATCGGCTGAGCCTCTGCCATTCTGGCTATTCTTCCATCCATCCGAATGGTCGTCTTCCGTCTTCTTCCACGTCTCTCTGGTTTGGCTTTTCCATGGTAAAGCATTGGAGATCATTTCAGCTGAGCAGCCGATCATTGTCTGCACTTCATTATCCAATCAACTTAATCACAGTTCTCTGTTCTTCTGATCAATGTCTTGAGCGACCCATATTTCTCAGGCTTTCCAGGAGAAATGCATGTCCAACATGTCCTGGCTTCACCTTTAGATAAGGGCCACCTGGGTCACACCTGTCTCCTCACAGAATGATTGACCTCACTAATTGATCTCCACACTGCTGTTATTAATTATTCTAATACACAGCCTCAGAAACCTGCAGATGATGAATGCGGAGTCTGGGGGTTTTCTTAGAATCTACTGCACCAAATGGTAAATTGTGTGACACGTGGTGATATAATTTATACCAAAAACAGGGATTAACCCCTTTGAGACAAAGCCTGTTTTCACCTTAACCCCTTCATGACCCTGCCTATTTTAACCTTAAAGACCATGCTATTTTTTGCAATTCTGACCAGTGTCCCTCTATGAAGTAATAACTCAGGAACACTTCAACAGATCCTAGCGATTCTGAGATTGTTTTTTCGTGACATATTGGGCTTCATGTTAGTGGTAGATTTAGGTCGATAATTTTTGCGTTTATTTGTAAAAAAAAAAAAAAACGGAAATTTGGCGAAATTTTTAATTTTTATTCTGTTAAACCAGAGAGTTATGTGACACAAAATAGTTAATAAATAACATTTCCCACATGTCTACTTTACATCAGCACAATTTTGGAAACAAATTTTTTTTATCAGGAAGTTATAAGGGTTAAAAGTTGACCAGCGATTTCTCATTTTTACAACAAATTATACAAAACCATTTTTTTTTAGGGATCAACTCACATTTGAAGTCACTTTGAGGGGTCTATATGGCAGAAAATACCCAAAAGTGATACATTTCTAAAAAATAGCACCCCTAAACATGCACAAAACTAGATTCAAGAAGATTATTAAAACTTCAGGTGCTTCACAGGAACTAAAGCAACGTGGAAGGAAAAAATGGACATTTTAATTTTTCCAACAAAAATTTTATTTTAGCATCAATTTTTTTCATTTTTACATGGGCAACAGGATAAAATGGATCCTAAAATTTGTTGGGCAATTTCTCCTGAGTACACAGATACCTCATATGTGGTCATAAACCACTGTTTGGGCGCACGGCAGGGCTCAGAAGGGAAGGAGCGCCATTTGACTTTTTGAATGGAAAATATGCTGGAATATTTGGCAGTTGCCATGTCGCATTTGGAGAGTCCCTGTGTGCCTAAACATTGAAGCTCCCCCACAAGTGACCCCATTTTGGAAACTAGACCCCCCAAGGAACTTCTAGATGCATAGTGAGCACTTTGAACCCCCAGGTGCTTCACAAATTGATCCGTAAAAAAAAGAAAGTACTTTTTTTTCACGAATATTTTGTTTTAGCCTCAGTTTTTTCATTTTCACATGGGCAACAGGATAAAATGGATCCTAAAATTTGTTGGGCAATTTCTCTTGAGTACACCGATACCTCATATGTGGTCATAAACCACTGTTTGGGTGCACGGCAGGGCCCAGAAGGGAAGGAGCGCCATTGGACTTTTTGAATGGAAAATTAGCTCCAATCATTAGCGGACACCATGACGCATTTGGAGAGCCCCTGATGTGCCTAAACAGTGAAAAAAAAAAACACAAGTGAGACCGTTTTGGAAACTAGACCCCTTAAGGAACTTATCTAGATGTGTTGTGAGCACTCTGAACCCCCAAGTGCTTCACAGAAGTTTATAACGCAGAGCAGTGAAAATAAAAAAATCATTTTTTTTCCTCAAAAATGATTTTTTTGAGCCCGCTTTTTATTTTCACAAGGGTAACAGGAGAAATTGGACCACAAAAGTTGTTGTGCAATTTGTCCCGAGTACACCGATACCCCATATGTGGGGGGAAAACCACTGTTTTGGCGCATGGGAGAGCTCAGAAGGGAAGGAGCGCCATTTTGGAATGCAGCCATGTTGCAATTGCAGAGCCCCTGATGTGCCTAAACAGTAGAAACTCCCCACAAGTGACCCCATTTTGGAAACTAGACACCCCAAGGAGCTTATCTAGATGTGTAGTGACCACTTTGAACCCCCAAGTGATTCACAGAAGTTTATAAACGCAGAGCAGTGAAAATAAAAAAAAAACATTTTTTTCCTCAAATATGTTTTTTAGCCTGCTATTTTTTATTTTCCCAAGAGTATCAGGATAAATTGGACCCCAAAAGTTGGTGACCAGTTTGTCCTGAGTACGCTGGTACCCCATATGTGGGGGGGAACCACTGTTTGGGCGCACGGCAGGGCTCAGAAGGGAAGGAGCGCCACTTGACTTTTTGAATGGAAAATTAGCTCTAATCGTTAGCGGACACCATGTGTGCCTAAACTTTGGAGCTCCCCCACAAATGACCCCATTTTGGAAACTAGACTCCCTAAGGAACTTATCTAGATGCATAGTGAGCACTTTGAACCCCTAGGTGCTTCACAGAAGTTTATAACGCAGAGCCGTGAAAATAAAAAAATCATTTTTTTCCTCAAAAAATGAATTTTTAGCCCCCTTTTTTTATTTTCAAAATGGTTACAGGAGAAATTGGACCCCAAAAGTTGTTGTCCCGTTTGTCCTGAGTATGCGGGTACCCCATATGTGGGGAGGAACCACTGTTTGGGCACACGTCAGGGCTCGGAAGGGAAGTAGTGACGCTTTGAAATGCTGACTTGATGGAATGGTCTGTGGGCATCTTGTTACGTTTGCAGACCCCTGATGTGCCTAAACAGTAGAAACCCCTCACAAGTGACCCCATTTTGGAAACTAGACCCCCCCAAGGATCTTATCTAGATGTGTGGTGAGCACCTTGAACCCCCACGTGCTTCACAGAAGTTTATAATGCAGAGCCGTGAAAATAAAAAATCATTTTTTTCCACAAAAATAATTTTTTTAGTCCCCAATTTTTTATTTTTCCAAGGGTAACAGGAGAAATGAGACCCCCAAAGTTGTTGTGCAATTTTTCCTGAGTATGCTGATACCCCATATGTGGGGGTAAACCACTGTTTGGGCACACATCGAGGCTCGGAATGGAGGGAGCACTGTTTGACTTTTTGAACTCAAAATTGGCTGGAATAAATGGTGGCACCATGTCGCGTTTGGAGACCTCCTGATGTGCCTAAATAGTGGAAAACCCTCAATTCTAACTCCAACCCTAACCCCAACACACCCCTAACCACAACACACCCCTAACGCTAATCCTAACCATAACTCTAACCACAAACCAAACGCTAATGCCAACCCTAACCTCAACACACCCCTAACCACAACCCTGACCCTAATTCCAACCCTGACCCTAATTCCAACCCTAACCCTAATTCCAACCCTAACCCTAATGCTAAACCTAATGCTAACCCTAATGGAAAAATAAATATATTTTCTTTATTTTATTACTTGTCCCTACCTATGGGGGTGATAAAGAGGGAGTTTATTTACTTTTTTTTAATTTTGATCACTGTGAGAGTTTATCGCAGTGATCAAAATAAATAAATGGAATCTGCCCGTGAAGTATCCCTGAGGGTCACCGGGATGGCCACAGAGACTTCGCAGACACCGGGAGAGGTGAGGGAGGGGATCGGAAGGCAGGGGAAGCGAAGGGAAGAGGGAGGGGAGCAGATAGTGACGGCAGCAACCGATCGCCGCCATCAATCGGTGGCGTGGGCCGATCTCCGCCGTCACTCGGTGTGGAGGGGGGGGGTCGGATCTCAGTCTCCAGCCATGGCAGATGCTATTGCAGCATCGGCCATGTCTGGATTGTAATATTTCACCAACTTTCATTGGTGAAATATTACAAATCACTCTGATTGGCTGTTTCACTTTTAACAGCCAATCAGAGCGATCGACGATGTGAGGGGGTACCAGGGGTGGGATTCAAATTTTTAACAGGTTCTGTGTTTGTGCGTCAGAAAACCACACCCATTTTCAGCCACACCCATTTTTAAAGCCACACCCATTTACACACACCTTTTCCTCAAACATATACAAGTAGGGCGCAAAAAAAAAAGAAAAGCATATCTGCAGCACGTCACCGTCACAAGAACATTATATTGCCGTCTATGATTTCAAGGTAGCTCGCGACTTGCAACCAAAACTCCAAGCTTGGCTTAGTAATAGTTATGTCGTGTCGCGTGCCCGAGCTGAGCGTCACCACACGGGCAATCATCTGAGGCCATGCCATGACATCATGTGCCGTGCAGCCCCTGGCCTATTCACCGAGCGGCCCCCGGCTTATTCACCGAGCACGATAGGGCAGATTTAACACTTTGGGAGACTAATGTCAGTCATTTGTCTCCTAATATCGGACTTCCCGGGCCAGGCCAGATATTGGCAGCAGACGTGGGCTCTTCTGTCACCTGGGGGTCACATACTTTGCCGATAATATAAGTGGTGGCTCTGTGACTGATGCCTGGAAAGCAGGAACATTTCAGGGTGAATTTCTGATCTTTTTGGTACAGAATTTACATCGGCTCCTCCACTAATGTAAACATAGACCCAGAAGAGGGAATATGGCCTGGTCTGGTGGCTGTGGGCACATAACACAGGGCCACTGCTAACAGGCCCTCAGGGCTCAGCACCATTGGGCATAGCAGGCAGGATATAGCATGCTGACCCATAGAACTGGCGGTGCAGAGGGCTGCTGTGATATATGGGCTAGGGGTGCACTTCCCACTACTACTTACCTTACCGACGGCAAGTTCCACAGCGGCGCGCTGCGCAGCTCAGCTCAGAGTCACACCGGCAGGCGGCGTGCGCGTAGTAGCTGAGAGCCTGTGCCTGCCTCGTGACTGTGATGGAGTATGCAGGGGTGGGGTTCTCCCCGGTTCGATGGAACCGCTTGTTAAAAAAGCTGCCGGTTCCCCGAACCGGGGAGATTCACAGCTGCGATCCAGTACTATGTTGCACTCGGGAGTCGGGCTCTGCAGCCTTCCTAGCCTGCACAGTGCGCCCAGGCAGCCGGAATCCGGATACCGCGCACTGATACAGGCGCACACAGCACACCCCGCCGGGCCCTGGCCCCCGCGCTCTACCTTTCGGCAATTGGGTACGTACGCTGCTCACGGCCTCATATAGGATTTAGGGGCTGCACAGACTCACACCGAGCCCTTATGGTTTCCTAATGTGTCAGTGAGGAATATTGTGTCCGTGCTTATTGGAGAATCGGTCAGAAAAAACAAACAGTGAGGTGGGCAATGGCGACCGTGCTGCCCCTACCACAAGGTGACCACGACAGGGCACACAATGCCCATAGCCAGCTCTGTTAGGAGGGCGCCATAGTGGGAGGTAACCCGCGTGCCTTGTGCCCACAGAACCGCTCTGGGAGCCTGTGGGACAGGAAGACATTAGCAGGCACCCTGAGATTGTGTCATGAGTGACTGCACACCGGCGACTGCAGCCGCTGCCTGGTAACCAGCACCGGGAGAGCAGCAGATCACGGACCTCTCGGACCAATCATACGGGGACTCACCCTCTAATGAGCGGAGCGCTTGCAGCTCTGCCTGGTAACCAGCACCGGGGAGAGCAGCAGATCACGGACCGCTCGGACCAATCATACGGGGACTCACCCTCTAATGAGCGGGGCGCTTGCAGCTCTGCCTGGTTGCCTGGTGCGGCTCTTGTGAGTGGATGGAGTACGTACCCAATTGCCGCAGGTATCAGTGCGCGGGGGCCAGGGCCCGGCGGGGTGTGCTGTGTGCGCCTGTATCAGTGCGCGGTATCCGGATTCCGTCTCCCTGGGCGCACTGTGCAGGCTAGGAAGGCTGCAGAGCCCGACTCCCGAGTGCAACATAGTACCGGATCGCAGCTGTGAATCTCCCCGGTTCGGGGAACCGGCAGCTTTTTTAACAAGCGGTTCCATCGAACCGGGGAGAACCGGCTGAATCCCACCCCTGACTACTACTGCTCTGGGCAGAAATGTACCTCCCGCAGAGCAGTACTAGTACAGCGTAGGTCGGGAAGGGGTTAATGACCAGGCCAATTTTTACAATTTTGACCAATGTCGCTAAATGATGTAATAACTCTGGAACGCTTCAACGGATCCGAGTGATTCTGAGAATGTTTTTTTTATGCCGTATTGTACTTTATGATAGTGGTAAAATGTCTTCGATATGACTTTTCTTTATTTGTGAAATAAGGAAATTTGGCGAAAATTTCACAGTTTTCAAACTTTTACATTTTATGCCCTTAAATCAAAGAGTCATATCACACAAAATAGTTAATAAATAACATTTCCTACATGTCTACTTTACATCAGCACAATTTTGGAACCAACATTTTTTTTATTAGGAAGTTATAAAGGTTAAAAGTTGACCAGCGATTTTTCATTTTTTTTTTTTTAACAAATTTTGCAAAACCATGTTTTTAGGGACCACATCACATTTTAAGTGACTTTGAGGGGTCTATATGGCAGAAAATACCCATAAGTGATACCATACTAAAAACTGCACCCCTCAAGGTACTCAAAACCACTTTCAAGAAGTTTATTAACCCTTCAGGTGCTTCACAGGAGCTGAAGAAACGTGGAAGGAAAAAAATAACATTTACATTTTTAGTCACAAAAATGATCTTTTAGCAACGATTATTTTTTTTATTATCACAAGTGTAAAAGGATAAAGTGGACCACTAATGTTGTACAATTTCTCCTGAGGACGCTGATACCCCAAATGTGTGGGAAAACCACTGTTTTGACGCACGGAAGGGAAGGAGCACCTTTGTACTTTTTGACATCAAAATTGTTTGGAATTGAGAGCTTACACCATGGCGAGTTTGAAGACCCCTGATGTGCCTAAACAGTGGAAAACCCCCACAAGTGACCCCATATTGGAAACTAGACCCCCCAAGGAATTTATTTATTGTTTGAGCACCATGAATCTCCAAGTGCCTCACAGAAAATCAAAACGTTGAGTCGTGAAAACAAAACCCAATATTTTTTCCACAAAAATGATCTTTTAGCCCCATTTTTTTAAATTTTCCCATGGATAATAGGAGAAAATAGACTGAAAAAGTTGTTGTGCAATTCTCCCGAGTACGCCAATACCCCATATGTGGAGGAAAGGGAAGGTGTGATGTTTTGGATTGCAGACTTTGATAGAATGGTCTGCGGGTGTCATGTTGCGTTTGCAGAGCCCCTGATGTGCCTAAACAGTGGAAAACCCCCACAAGTGACCCCATTTTGGAAACTAGACCCGTGAAGGAATTTATCTAGAGGCATAGTTTTATAGTAAGGATTATAATGCTTTTAGTTTTTCTGGTGTATGGATTTATAATGTGGAGTTATGTGTAAGATGTGCGGGGTACATCAGATTATAAAAGTGTGTTGTTTCAATAGAGTATAAACTAATTTTAGTAATTTGTGGATGTGTGGTATGCTTTGAAGCAATCCTTAATGCAAAGACCAGGTTTCTTACGGCAAGTTTCACAATGGTAAGTTGTGTCCTTACGGATTCCCCTCTTGGAGCATACTCTGCACCGTTTTTGTGATCGGCCTGTCCTCGCTGTTTGGGGAACCGGTCCTGGGAATTGTTGACCTGGGACAATACGGGCACTATCAGTTTCAGAAGTACTGGGACACTCACCTCCCTGACTGCAAATATTAGGGCCTTGATGACTACCTCCTGAAACTGAAGGAAGGTCCCTGTATTGCCTGCAGATGAGAACAGCACAAAAACATTGTACGGTGCCATCTGTATCTACAATGTGCACGGCCAATTTTTTGTACCATACTTTGGTTTTTCACATGGCACTGTATGGTTTGAGGGCTTGATCTGAAAGATCTACACCCCATGTACCGATTGTAATCCAAGACACAATCTGGCTTTGGGACTTGTGTTGTGGTACCATGAACAGTGACAAGGGATCTGTTGTCACGGAGTATTGTGGTCAAGAAGAGGACATCCCTTTTGTCCTTATACTTGAGCACCAGCATGTTGTCACTGCAGTGTGCTCTGCTTTCCCCTTTCTCAGTGTTTCCCCAATTAGCGGTTTAGGGAGGCCGCTCTGATTTTTTTTTTTTCTCACGGTGCCACATGCAACTGTACCTCTGGCAGAGAGGGTCTTGAAGAGGGGGATGCGGTGTAAAAGTTATCAATGTAGAGGTGATAACCCTTATCTAGCAGTGGGTGCAGCAATTCCCACACAATTTTCCCACTCACCCCCAGGATGGGTGGGGGGACATTCAGAGGGGGTTAATCTGGGTGTTCATACCCTCGTAGACACTAAATCCATGGGTGTACCCTGAGGTACTCTCGCACAGTTTGTACAGTTTTGTTCCGTACCTGGCCCTCTTTCTGGGCAGGTATTGTCAGAATTTTAGTCTTCCTTTGAAATGATCCAGAGATTCATCAATAGCGATGTCCCTCTAGGGTGTGTAAGCCTCAGCAAATTTTCTGCTGAAGTGTTCAACCTCTGGCAGAATTTTATATAGATTATCAAAGTTTGGATCGTCTCGGGAGGACACTGCGCATTATCACTATAATGCAAAAATTTTTGGATCTCTTCAAATCGTACCCTAGTCATGGCCATGCGGAATATCGGTACTGTAGAGAATATCAGTACTCCAGTATTGCCGAAGCTCTGGTTTTCTGATTATGCCCATATGCAGCACAATTCCCCAAAATGTCATCATCTCTGCTGCATTTTCAGGGGTCCATCTGGCGTATGATGACTTGGGATTTTGGGTGAAAAATTGATGGGCATACAGGTTTGTCTGGGCCACCATAACATTTATTATTTCCTCGCTGAAAAAGAATTTGAAGAAGTCAATTTCAGTGAGGCCAGTGGTGTCAAACTGGATACCTGAGCTGCTGATGAAATCCGGAATGACGGGCTGATAATTTTTGGGGTGTGCAATTCATATGGGATAGATTGCTGCAGGAGTTGCCTGGGTCCTTGGGCGCCTTGCTGGTGGCCCTTCCTCACTAGATGAGGAGGAATGTGGGATCTTCCTCACTGCCTGAATCCATGTCTGAGGCAAGGAAGGCGTAAGCCTCCTCTTGTGAATAGCGTCTTCTTGACTAATTTTTTTTCTTCCCAAAACCCGGGGATGTGTGTGTAAGTGGTGCTTTACACATGTAATGTGTGGGGCTTGTGTATAGGGTACTATTTATTATAAATAAACATTGGAAAAAAAGTAGAGAGAAAAAAATGTTGAAGAAACAAGAAAAACACGAAAAGAAAAATTAGATGTAAAAAAAAAAACTTTGTATAAAAAAATACAGACGTTCACTACACTAATGCCCTCAATATAAATTTACCCGACTCAACTAATTATTTTTTTTACAAAAGAAAAACGGACGTAACCAATAATGCGACGCACCCTCTCCTAATGCACTAGAAATTACCCGTCGATAGAAGGTTTTCTTATGCAACAAAAAAAAGCCGCTACCTCCCTACCTATAAAATTACTCTATATGTTTCTTTTTTCTCTAAAACAAGATCAGTTGTCACCAACACTGTGACTCCGGCTACACTAATGTGGCGCCCTGAGGGTCCATTCGCCACGGAGATGTTGTATCTCACCCAGAGGTGTGACACCTGACTCTCGGTAAGGAGGAAGCACCCCTTAGACTCCACACCTGCATCCAACAGACACTATGCCAGGTGAGCATTCAGACGGACCCTTCGGGAGGATGGTCTCACTCAGGCTGGTTAGAACAGGGTGTATCTAGTTGGTGGGTGGAACTTAGGCAGCACTTGGGCTGCGTGTGAGTTTAGAGAACAGTTAGTGTCAGTCAGGCAGTGTGTGGGTACTGGCCTGTACAGTAGCTCCTCTGAGTTCACCTCAGGGAGCCGTGCTGTAGTGAGCAAAAGGGTCCAGGGCAAAGACAGCAATTGGAGCTGTGCCCCCATCCTGAAGAAGGAAGGACCAGGCGAACAACGGGAAACGGTCCCTAGATTAGCGGGAAGGCTCAGGCTCCGCTAGTAACACTGACTACAGTGGTCACTCCACGGGCCACTAGCCACCATAATCTCACCGGAAGGCAGCTTAGGGGTCAAGTACGTGCAGACATTGGCAGTGATCTGTGAACTGAAAGGGTCCAATACTCCCTTGTCCGAGGGCTCTGTGGTGGCGTGGTGCATGGAAGTAAGGAGAGTTAGCACCGAGAGAGAAAAGGCCGGAAAGGAACATACTGAAGGGGAGTCTTTGGAAGAGCGACTAACCTACCTGAGGGTTGCTGGACCACTCTCTTGGAGGACACAGTGCCCGGCTGGTATATGTATAGCGCTCAACAGACTGTGAGTAAAACCTTGAAACTGCAACAGAACTGTTTCCCTGATTATTCCAGCGACGCACACTCCTGTTATGAATGTGCTAGAGATGGTTTCTGAGCAGAGGCTCCCTCTGGTGGTTACAGACAGTACTGAACCTTTCAGCGAGGAATGGCAATCTGGGATCACGGACTGGTCTGATATAAGGGAGGTTCCCTCCCATGATGGTTGCCGGTGATCAATTGTTCTTGTCTCAATTGTGGTTCCTGGTTCGTTTGCTGAGTCTTGCCTGCATCTTCTGCTATCAGATAAGATATTTTCTGCTTTTATTTTTGTGCTTGCTTTTTGCATTGTTCCCTGCACTTCTGTGGAGGTCAGCCAGGTCCCCTCCGGGGGCTTGTGCTCCTCTCAGTTTATCTGGAGCCACTGTTGTTTGTTCATTTGCTTTTTCCAGTGGCTGCGGCTTAGTTTTGTTACACCAGAGATCTGATTAGGTGGTAGAGATCGTGTGATCTCAGGTGTTTTTGCAATCAGAAGAGTTGGTATTTTTTAGGTTTTTTTTTGGATTGCAGTGAGTATCCTTTCCTGTACTTTTCTGTCTAGACAGATTGGGCCCCAGCGTTTTCTCATTCTATTTTCTGTCTGTGTCCATGCTTCTTCTTGTCTAACCGCCATTACATGTTTGGGGGCTTCCTATTTTCTTTGGGGATCTGCTCCGGGGCAGATAGCTTTAATCTTTCTGCCTTTAGGTGTAGTTATCTCTCAGGCTGTGACGAGGCGTCTAGGATCATCGTAGGAATGCTCCACGGCTACCTCTAGTTGTGTGGTTAGTTCAGGTTACTGCAATCCAATAGGTTCCAGCCTCTCTGGTGTATTGCCGTTTTTGCTTATTCTCCTCAGCTACCAAAACATAACACACTCCCCTCTGCTACATCCTCAAGCACAATCCCTGCACTACCACTTCTACCTGCCCTGGAAGGACACAGCCTCACCTGTAGGAGGCTTATCATCTAGCTGCACAACACCATCCCTTTCAGAGGATCTGCACAGCAGCGCTGGTCATCCTGACCAGGTACTGCAGGTGGCGTCACGAATCATCATACAAACATTTATACCCCTGTAAATATCCCACATTTATGGTGAGCGTCCAGGGCCAGGACCGAGTCGTGGCTGCCGTGACATCCCCCATAGAAGTCGACGGGCTCGGTGCCGAGTACCCCACGGCCCTGGCAGGCGGCTCACTAACATGCTACCACACTACCTATAAAACTACTCTGTACAATTTTTTTTTCCAAAAGTAGATCAGTCGTCACTAGCACTGTGACGCCGGCTATACTAACGCGCTACCTCTAAAACTACGCTGTACTAGATACTGTTATTTCTATCTAAAAAAAAAATAAATCAGACGTTGCTTACACTGCAGCGTATGCTACGCTATCTAGCTAAAAAAGAAAGTCCCGTGGCGCAGTATCTGGTCAGCAGCGACACTAACCAGAGCGCTGCGGACACAGGAAGAGCACGAATGCTCTGCACAGGACACCGCACACGAAAAAAAGGCGCAAAAAAAGTGCACTAAAAACTCAATTGGAAGGGGAGAGGGGTGTGGATTACTGGAACAGGGATGGGGGACAGGGATAGGGGAGTTGCTGCTGCTGTGATCACAGATGAGTCACACAGCAGAGATCACAGGAGGATCAGTCCAGAGAAGCACGCAGTACAGGAGGCAGGAGATCGTAACGGGGATCACACTGGTCACAAATGAATCTCTCTCCCAGGTAACGGAGGGGCTAGAAAACCGCTCTGCACACAAAATCTGAGACAAAGATAGCGTGCAGGGCGGTGATCGTTATTTTAGATTAACCCCTTTTATGCTGATTAGCTAAACAATAGTTTCTGGCCAATTAGCAGCAAAGCGGTTAATCAGTTGAGGTGATGTCGCGATCACCCCACCCATTGTGGTGCCATACTAGTACTGCTCTCGGCATGAATGCACCTCCCGCAGAGCAGTACTAGTACGGCGCATGTCGTGAAGGGGTTAATATGGTTAGTTATTTTGAACACTACTGTATATCTCTAAGCTGTGCGTGGCTGATGGCTGTAATATACAGTACAGACCAAAAGTTTGGACACACCTTCTCATTCAATGATTTTTCTGTATTTTCATGACTATGAAAATTGTAGAATCACACTGAAGGCATCAAAACTATGAAGTAACACATGTGGAATTATACATTATACTTTACAAAAAAGTGTGAAACAACTGAAAATATGTCTTATATTCTAGGTTCTTCAAAGTAGCCACCTTTTGCTTTGATTACTGCTTTGCACGCAGAAAAGGTGAACGGATGGACTCTACATGCTTGGATCCCACCGTGAAGCATGGGGAGAAGATGTGATGGTGTGGGGGTGCTTTGCTGGTGACACTGTTGGGGATTTATTCAACATTGAAGGCATACTGAACCAGCATGGCTACCACAGCATCTTGCAGCGGCATGCTATTCTATCCGGTTTGCGTTTAGTTGGACCATCATTTATTTTTCAACAGGACAATGACCCCAAACACACCTCCAGGCTGTGTAAGTGCTATTTTACCAAGGAGAGTGTTGGGGTGCTACGCCAGATGACCTGGCCTCCACAGTCACGAGACCTGAACCCCATCGAGATGGTTTGGGGTGAGCTGGACCGCTCACCGCTTCAAATTTGAATAAATTCCCAATGTTGTCACCAGCAAAGCACCCCCACACCATCACACCACCTCCTCCATGCTTCACGGTGGGAACCAGGCATGTAGAGTCCATCCGTTCACCTTTTCTGCGTGCAAAGCAGTAATCAAAGCAAAAGGTGGCTACTTTGAAGAACCTACAATATAAGACATATTTTCAGTTGTTTCACACTTTTTTGTAAAGTGTAATGTATAATTCCACATGTGTTAATTCATAGTTTTGATGCCTTCAGTGTGATTCTACAATTTTCATAGTCATGAAAATACAGAAGAATCTTTGAATTAGAAGGTGTGTCCAAACTTTTGGCCTGTACTGTACATTTATTCCCTCCTGCAGGAGATGTGTTGGCATGGCTCGAGCCCTGGTTTCATGGATTCACTCCACGTCATAAATTCCATTATGTTTTCAATCCTAATTAATTCAGATTACTGCACAATCTCTCCTGAAATGGGGGCACTAATGCTTTCTCTACTCTTCTGGTGCAGCTTCAGTTTAGTGTTGCAGCTCTTCCCTCATGCAAGTGGTTTGTTGGGGAAGTTTTTCATTTTGTATGATTTGTGGTGGAATTCGGTTTGGATGTGCCGTCATTCTTTTGATATTACTATACTTAGGATCTCTGACTGAGCGCTCCACCCCTCAGCCTCAGGCGTTTTTAATCACATCAGGATCCTACCTTCCCATATAAATGTAGGCTTTAGCCCAAGAGCGGATTCACACAGGCAGGTTCCCAGCAAAGAGAATCACCTTAAGGCTGGGGTCAGACTTGTGAGTAACTTCCACGAGTCTCGCATGTCAGTACCCGGCATAGAAATACATGCAGCTGCACGCTCCTGTCCGAGTGCCGGCGGTAGTGTCGGTTATTGACATGCAAAACTCATGCGAGTTCCTCGCAAGTCTGACCCCGGCCTTACGTGAATGCTGGGTACATATGAATTGGACAGTTTATGAGCTCAGTATTCTCAATTTTTCTAATTTTCTAGAGCAGTAATGCAATTGAAATATCATATATTTTATATTTCCATGCTGTAGTGCTACAGAGTGCTACTTTATCTGTTTGTTATGTATGGAGATGGCTGCTCTTAGCCACCTGTTCACACCTGTTTTCTGTTTGGATGCGCCGGTCAGTATTTTGATATTGTCATTTTTAGACAGTTTAAGTAGAAATGTTCAAAAATATAAATTTCAAGAATATTGTATTAAAAAATAACTGGTTTTACTTTTAGAAGATGACTGTACCAGGAGATCAGAGGGACAGCTGACATCTTCAATTTTCAAATCAGATGACCTTGAGATCCCACAGGATACAACTGAAGTGACTGCCATTACTTCAGATATACCATCATCCATTCACAGCAAAGATCAATCATCTGATCCATTGAAACAGATCCTGTCTTCTGATTCATTACCAACAACTGAGGAAAGTCAAAGTCACATAATAAGCATTAAAAAACAAACTGCTCCTAAAGCAAAGAAACTATTTTCACGTTCAGAATATGGGAATAGTTTTCCCCTTGAAAAGTCTTTTCTTGAATATCGAACAATTCAGATATCAGAGAATAGAGTTTCTTGTTCCAAATGTGGAAAATGTTTTAACCAGAAATCCTATTTAGTTAAGGACCAGAGATCCCACACAGGGGAGCTTTTTTCATGTTCAGAATGTGGGAAATGTTTTATAAAGAAATCAGGGCTTGCCATCCATCAAAGAACTCACACAGGGGAGAAGCTTTTTTCATGTTCAGAATGTGGGAAATGTTTTATAAAGAAATTAGGGCTTGCCAGACATCAAAGAACTCACACAGGGGAGAAGCCATTTTCATGTTCAGAATGTGGAAAATGTTTTAACCAGAAACCGAATCTTGATAGACATCAGAGAACTCACACAGGGGAGAAGCCTTTTTCATGTTCAGAATGTGGGAAATGTTTTACAGTGAAAGCAAATCTTATTACACATCAGAGAACTCACACAGGGAAGAAGCCATTTTCATGTTCAGAATGTGGAAAATGTTTTAGCCAGAAACACGATCTTGATAGCCACAAGAGAACTCACACAGGGGAGAAGCCTTTTTCATGTTCAGAATGTGGAAATGTTTTATAAAGAAATCAAGGCTTGCCAGACATCAAAGAACTCACACAGGGGAGAAGCTTTTTTCATGTTCAGAATGTGGGAAATGTTTTATAAAGAAATTAGGGCTTGCCATCCATCAAAGAACTCACACAGGGGAGAAGCCATTTTCATGTTCAGAATGTGGAAAATGTTTTAACCAGAAACCGCATTTTGATAGACATCAGAGAACTCACACAGGGGAGAAGCCTTTTTCATGTTCAGAATGTGGGAAATGTTTTACAGAGAAAGCAAATCTTATTACACATCAGAGAACTCACACAGGGGAGAAGCCATTTTCATGTTCAGAATGTGGAAAATGTTTTAGCCAGAAACACGATCTTGATAGCCACAAGAGAACTCACACAGGGGAGAAGCCTTTTTCATGTTCAGAATGTGGGAAATGTTTTATAAAGAAATCAAGGCTTGCCAGACATCAAAGAACTCACACAGGGGAGAAGCTTTTTTCATGTTCAGAATGTGGAAAATGTTTTAACCAGAAACCGCATCTTGATAGCCACCAGAGAGCTCACACAGGGGAGAAGCCTTTTTCATGTTCAGAATGTGGGAAATGTTTTACAGTGAAAGCAAATCTTATTACACATCAGAGAACTCACACAGAAGAGAAGCCTTTTTCATGTTCAGAATGTGGGAAATGTTTTATAAAGAAATCAAGGCTTGCCAGACATCAAAGAACTCACACAGGGGAGAAGCCTTTTTCATGTTCAGAATGTGGGAAATGTTTTAGCCAGAAACAGAATCTTGATAGCCACAAGGGAACTCACAAAGGGAGAAGCCTTTTTCATGTTCAGAATGTGGGAAATGTTTTAGCCGGAAACAGAATCTTGATAGCCACAAGAGAACTCACAAAGGGGAGAAGCCTTTTACATGTTCAGAACTAATACAACCCCCTCCCAAAAAGTGAGGGTGTTTACTGGCCATACATTACTGGCAGCAAAAATGATTATTACCAGATTGTGGGAAAAACTACCTCCATGATTCAAAGATGTAATTTTCTCTAATAATATAACTTGTTCACATAAAAAGATGATTTTTTACAAGAACAATCGAGTTGAAGCCTTCTTATTAGATGGAAGCTGCGGCTTCATCATCCAAAGAATACAACTCGGGTGTAACCTAATGTTTCCCCGAATACAGGAATTGTTGAGGGTCTGTTCCTATTTTACCTGTTTAATTTTCAGATTTACACATTTTCGTACTGTTTAATGTGTGATAATGTTTTTGGTATTCAATGTTTATTCACACACTGTTGTTTTATTTGAAAATAATCTTAATAAAAAGTTTGTTTTTTAAAAAAAAAACTTGCCAATGAAAATATTTACTTGTTTCTGTGATATCAGAGTTTTCATTTTACTGCTACATATAATTAATGCATAAAAGTTTCAGTACTTTAAAACATTATTATTTTCGCAAATGGAAAGAATATGTTATGACAATTTTCTGATATTTTATGTATAGGGTGCCGACCTGTCCTCTTCCTCCTGGGCCTCCACCAAGACCCATAGGTTCAACAGTGACTGAGCCACCATTTTTCTACTTTAAGAGACATCTATGGAAATACTTCCCCCACTGTCTCCCCCACAGAAAGGTGTTATATTTCTGCCTGTTATGGTTGGATTTAGGGAAGGAGGGTTGTGTATGTTTTATATTGTGGACAACCTTGTAATATGCTCTTAACCAGCTATGTAATACGGAAATGCTCTGCTGATAGGATATTGGAAACAACATCTATCTACTACAGTAAATATGGCGGGGTCAGTGACAATACTTATCTGGAATGTAAGGGGTCTTTCTTCTAGTGATAAGTCAGGAAATCTTTCAGTATCTTCAGATGGAAAAACCTGCTCTGATTTGTCTGCAAGAAACACATCTTACCTCTGAGAACCGTCATCTACTAAACAAGAAGCGGTTACAGGCCGACTATCACCCCACGCACTCTCCATACTCTCCAGGAGTCAGTATATTAGTACACCCTAGTGCACAATGTGAGGGTCTTACAGTGATAATAGATACAGAGGGTCGGTACGTATATTTGTTCTGTAAGGTGATTACTAAATCTCTATTAAGGGTATGTGCCCACATTGCAGATTTGCCTGTGGAATTTTCTGCGCAGATTCTTCCTCTCTTGGCAGAAAACGCAGCTGAAAATCAGCGCCGATTTGATGTTTTTGATGCGGATTTTCATGCTGTTTTTTTTCTTGCGGATTTGTATATAAAGATATATTATGTAACAAAAAAAAAGAATTGTGATGTAATTTCCTTGTCCAACCTCTTCTTTTACACTGAAGAAATCTATACACACATAGATATATTTGTAGCTAGATATAGCTATAGATCGATAGATAGATAATACCCAGCCCGATGTTTAGTAATAAACATAATAAAATGGTGCATAAGGAGTTAAATAAAGACACACACACAAAATCTGCTTTTGGCCTGGGTCACACTTGCGAGAAACTCGCAGGAGTCTCACATCTCAGTACCCGACACTGCCGCTGGCACTCGGATCGGAGCGTTCAGCTGCATAGAAATAATCCCCCTGACGAAGGAAAATCATTCCGAAACTCATGTCGGGGTGCGTTCTTGTGGCACACCACAGTTATTTTCAGGCTCCCAGGTATTTTCGCCTTACTTGTTGCACAATAGCGATTTTGCATCATCGTTACTTTGCACTTTTTTGCATTTCACCTTGTTTCTTGGCCACACACTATTTTGCACTCATGCACTTTAATTAGGTATTGTTCCATCTATTTGGTCACTATATATATATATATACATAATTTTTTTTCATGGTGTTTTTATTTAATTTTTGGTGACTATTTTCCTGGTCTTACTAATTGAGCCTGTTATTATTTTTTGGGCTATTTATTAGCCTGTATTATTTGTGGAAATCTATGCTCTATATGGATGAATTATCCCTCCTTTTTTAATGAACTGTGGATTTTGTGCTTTCTTTTTTACTATATGCACACATAGCTAATGTCGGTGTTTTGTGTTGTGCCATTAATTAATAAAGGCTATTTCTTTTATTGATTTGATTCTATCATTTTATTCATTTTATCTATTCACACCTATCTGGCCGGTCCGTTTCTCCGCCAATTCCTCTGTGTTTCTCTTTATAGAAATACATGCAGCCGCACACTCCGATCCCGAGTGCCGGAGGCAGTGCCGAGAAATGAGGTGCGAGACTCGTGCGAGTTCCTCGCAAGTGTGACCCCGACCTTAAACGCAATATCTGTTTAATTTAAAAAAAAAATGGTGTGGGCTTCCACGCAATTTTCAAAACCAAAGAGGGAAACCCAGCGACTGGGAGCAGATGTTTATGGCCTGGGAAGGGGGTAATACCCATGGAGCTTCCCAGGCTATTAATACCAGCTTACAGCTGTATATTTAGCCTTTACTTGCTAGTAAAATAGGGGAACCCCCAAAAATGACTTGGGGTCCCCCTATAATAACCAGAAAAGGCTATGCAGACAGCTTCAAAATGATATTCATAGCCTAGGAAGGGGCCATGGTTATTGCCCCCCCCCGGCTACAAACACCAACTCTCAGCCACCCCAGAAATGGCGCATCTTATAGATGCACCAATTTGGGCACTTAGCCTCTCTCTTCCCACTTGCCCTGTAGTGGTGGCAAGTGGGGTAATAGTTGTTGGGTTGATGTCACCTTTGTATTGTAAGATGACATCAAACCCACGTCTTAGTAATGGAGAGGTGTCAATGAGACACCTCTCCATTACTAATCCTATATTTGTTACAGGTTAAATAAAACACAGCCAGAATAAAGTATTTTAATTAAATAAAACCCAAAACACAGTTTGCCATATTTATTATACGCCTAATTCCTGTGACGTCCTCATTCTCCTGCAAAAAAAATAAAATAATAAACCAACACAAATACTCCCAGTTTTGATGTAATCCATTTAATAACGAGTGTCCCACTATGCTCTACCCTGCAGAACACTGACATTGAGAGATGCCACTGTTCTTCAGGGTCTCCTGCGATGCACTGACAGGAGATAATCATCCTGTAGTGCATCACTGAAGAGGTCACCGGAGTTCATGCTCTCACTTTACGGCTCCACTGCGTGAGAATTTTCTCACACAGTGTTGCCGATGACAGCATGAACTCAGGTGACCCCTCCCAGCGGCGGAGGGATACGCTGCGGAGAATTACCTCCTGTCAGTGCATCGCGGGAGGCCCTGTAGAACAGGGACATCTCCCGATGTCCCTATTCTACACCGGAGATCGTCGTGGGACACTCGTTAAATGTACTACAGTGGAAAGGTAAGTATAGGTTGGTTTATTTTATTTTTGAAACAGGAGAACGAGGGTGTCGGGGACTATATGTTTTATGAGTTTGTACTGTATGTTGTATTTTTTTTTTTTTTACAATTGAACACAGGCATCGTCTGATGAGACTACTGCCCCATCATCGGCTAATGCTGTCGCTGTATTATGTGACAGCAGACATGGCCGGAGGGGAGCAGTAGTCCCATCAGACGATGCCTGGCTACACAGACCCGCGCACACACACAGAGACACACGCAGACACCAGCAGACAGACACGCACATCTTCTCTGCACACACATAGTCTCCATGCACACACTTTTCCTCCCGCCTTTCTGCAGCATTTTTGCAACTCTGCAGCAAAACCCCAAACCTTTTTACTCCTGCAGTTTTGCTGCGGATTTGACTGACTTAATGGTAGTCAATGGGTGCAGAAACGCTGCAGAATCGCAAAAAGAATTGACATGCTGCGGAAAATAAAATGCTGTGGATTTTTCCGCAGCATGTGCACAACAATTCTGTAATTCCGATTGAGTAACATTTGTTGGTGCAATTCCGCGCGTCCAAAAATGCTGTGGATCTGCATCGTGTGCACATAGAGATTATAAGGCTGTCTACATACCACCACCGTATTCCAGGAGAAATATACATAACATTCTCACTATTATTGCCGGCTTCTCACAACTCCCCTATATTATAATAGTGTGACTGTAATAATATACCAGACCCTCACTGGGATAGAGGGAGGCATGAAGCTAAGAGGGTAGAAGGCAATTATACGCCTTTTGGTCACTTTCTTAAGAAGACAACCTTCTTTGGATCTTTGGAGCTCCTGTCATCGTAATGTATACCAATACCAATGTTTTTCGTTCACATTCTCCTCTTTGTCAAGAATTGATTTGGCTCTTGGAAATGAACTGATGCAGGGTCTTAGAGTGGGGAAAAAAAGTATTTAGTCAGCCACCAATTGTGCAAGTTCTCCAAGTTAAAAAACATGAGAGGCCTGTAATTGACCCCATAGGTAGACCACAACTATGAGAGTTAGGCTGGAGTCACACACAACGTATAAAAAAAATTGGTCCGTTTTTCACAGACGAGAATCGCACAAATGTTCCCTGAACAGTGATCCGTATTTCATCCGTTTGTAATGCGAGGGTGCGATTCTAAGCATCCCTGTGACATCCGTATGGCGAGATTTTCTCTACGGCTTGCAAAATGAACATATAATGGATCCATGGCCTCATATATTCATGAAAACATATATATAGTCTATATACAGTACAGATCAAAAGTTTGGACACACCTTCTCATTCAAAGATTCTTCTGTATTTTCATGACTATGAAAATTGTACATTCACACTGAAGGCATCAAAACTATGAATTAACACATGTGGAATTATACATTACACTTTACAAAAAAAGTGTGAAACAACTGAAAATATGTCTTATATTCTAGGTTCTTCAAAGTAGCCACCTTATGCTTTGATTACTGCTTTGCACACTCTTGGCATTCTCTTGATGAGCTTCAAGAGGTAGTCACCGGAAAAGGTCTTCCAACAATCTTGAAGGAGTTCCCAGAGATGCTTAGCACTTCTTGGCCCTTTTGCCTTCATTCTGCAGTCCAGCTCAATCCCATATAAACAGGTGTATATTATATTCCCTGAGCTTTATAGATGGGGAATAAAGATGAAATATATGTAGATAATAGGAGAATGAACACATATCCCATATATACAGGTGTATATTATATTCACTGAGCTTTATGGGTGGGAATGAAGATGTAATATATGTAGATAATAGAGGATGAACACATATCCATATAAACAGGTGTATATCATATTCCCTGAGCTTTATAGGTGGGGAATGAAGATGAGATATATGTAGATAATAGGAGAATGAACACATATCCCATATAAACAGGTGTATATTATATTCCCTGAGCTTTATAGGTGGGGAATGAACATGAAATATATATATAGATAATAGGGGAATGAACACATATCCCATATAAACAGGTGTATATTATATTCCCTGAGCTTTATAGGTGGGGAATGAAGATGTAATATATGTAGATAATAGAGGAATGAACACATATCCCATATAAACAGGTGTATATTATATTCCCTGAGCTTTATAGGTGGGGAATGAACATGAAATATATGTAGATAATACAGGAATGAACACATATCCCATATAAACAGGTGTATATTATATTCCCTGAGCTTTATAGGTGGGGAATGAATATGAAATATATGTAGATAATAGGGGAATGAACACATATCCCTTATAAACAGGTGTATAGTATATTCCCTGAGCTTTATAGGTGGGGAATGAAGATGAAATAAATGTAGATAATAGGAGAATGAACACAGATCCCATATAATCAGGTGTATATTATATTCCCTGAGCTTTATAGGTGGGAATGAAGATGAAATATATGTAGATAATAGGGGAATGAACACATATTCCATATAAACAGGTGTATATTATATTCCCTGAGCTTTATAGGTGGGAATGAAGATGAAATATATGTAGATAATAGGGGAATGAACACATATTCCATATATACAGGTGTATATTATATTCCCTGAGCTTTATAGGTGGGGAATGAACATGAAATATATGTAGATAATAGGGGAATGAACACATATTCCATATAAACAGGTGTATATTATATTCCCTGAGCTTTATAGGTGGGGAAAGAACATGTAATATATGTAGATAATAGAGGAATGAACACATATCCCATATAAACAGGTGTATATTATATTCCCTGAGCTTTATAGGTGGGGAATGAAGATGAAATATATGTAGATAATAGAGGAATAAACACATATCCCATATAAACAGGTGTATATTATATTCCCTGAGCTTTATAGGTGGGGAATGAAGATGAAATATATGTAGATAATAGAGGAATGAACACATATCCCATATATACAGGTGTATATTATATTCCCTGAGCTTTATAGGTGGGTAATGAACATGAAATATATGTAGATATTAGGGGGAATGAACACATATCTGTTATGATTTGGTAGCTGAGGAGAGCAAGCAAAAACGGCAATACACCAGAGAGGTTGGAATCTACTGGATTGCAGTACCCTGACTAACCACCACAACTAAAGGCAGCCGTGGAGCGTACCTACGTTGGTCCTAGACACCTCGTCACAGCCTGAGAGGTTAACTACACCTAAAGATAGAAAGAGGAAAGCTATCTGCCCCGGAGCAGATCCCCAAAGAACATAGGAAGCCCCCAAACATGTAATGGCAGTTAGACAAGAGGAAATACAGACACAGACAGAAAATAGTATGAGCAAACGTTGGGGCCCAATCTTCCTAGACAGAAAAAGATAGGAAGGACACTTACTGCAATCCCAAAAAACCCTAAAAATACCAACTCTACTAATTGCAAAAACACCTGAGATCACACGACCTCTACCACCTAAATTAGTTCTCTGGTGTAACAAAACTAAGCAGCAGCCACTGAAAAAAAACTGGAAAAGGCAAATGAACAAACAACAGTGGCTCAGACAAACTGAGAGGAGCACAAGCCCCCGGAGGGGACCTGGCTGACCTCCACAAAAGTGCAGGAAACAATGCAAAAAGCAAGCACAAAAATAAAAACAGAAAATATCTTATCTGAGAGCAGGAGAAGAGGCAAGACTCAGCAAGCTTCCAAGTGAACCAGGAACCACAGTTGAGACAAGAACAATTGATCACCGGCAACCCTGATGGGAGGGAACCTCCCTTATATAGGACCAGTCTGTAACTCCTGATTGCCAATCTTCACTAAATGGTTCAGCACTGTCTGCAACCACCAGAGGGAGCTTCTGCTCAGAACTCATTTCTAACACATTCACAACAGTACCCCCCCTTGAGGAGGGGTCACCGAACCCTCACTCGGGCAACCAGGTCGGTCAGGATGAGCTCTGTGATACGCATGGATCAGTCTCCTAGCATGGATGTCCGAAGCAAACACCCAAGAATTGTCCTCCTGACCATAACCTCTCCACTTAACCAAATACTGGAGTTTCCGTCTAGAAAAACGAGAATCCAATATTTTCTCAACCACATACTCCAGATTGCCCTCAACCAAAACAGGGTCAGGAGGCGCAGCCATAGGAACCACTGGTTCGACAAACCTCTTCAATAAAGACTTGTGGAACACGTTATGGATCTTAAATGTCTCTGGAAAAAGTAAACGAAAGGAAACAGGATTAAGAATCTCCATGATCTCATAAGGTCCAATGAACCTAGACTTAAACTTAGGAGATGCAACTCTCATAGGGATATTTCTTGAGGACAACCAGACCAAGTCCCCCACTTCAAACCGAGGACCATTGTAACGCTGGTATTGTCTGTACTTTGTTTTCCAGCGTTACTCTGCATGTCTTTGCTTTAACCCTTTTGCTCCTTTCCCCCTAACCAGCTGGGATACTGTTGTCTGTTACTTGTATGGATGCTGCTCAGTTCCCAGCTCTGCTGCGTAGCCGTACTTGCGTGAGTGTCTCCGCTGCGTTGCATGACCACCCGCATGTGCGGTCCCTGGCCTGCTGTAGAAGCCATCCGTAGGTTACAAAGTCCTCTGCAGTGGTGCATGACTTACTACGTGTGTGGCAGCAGCTACTGTCAGGTCCCTGGCCTGCTGTAGAAGCCATCCGTAGGTTGCAAAGTCCTCTGCAGTGGTGCATGACTTACTACGTGTGTGGCAGCAGCTACTGTCAGGTGCCTGGCCTGCTGTAGAAGCCATCCGTAGGTTGCAAAGTCCTCTACAGTGGTGCATGGCTTGCTACGTGTGTGGCAGCAGCTACTGTCAGGTGCCTGGCCTGCTGTAGAAGCCATCCGTAGGTTGCAAAGTCCTCTGCAGTGGTGCATGACTTACTACGTGTGTGGCAGCAGCTATTGTCAGGTGTTCCTCTGTGATGAGTTGTCTGGCTCTGCATAGGGGGCGCGGCCCACACCTGTCCTGCTTTTATGAGGATTGGGTGTGCACTAGAATTGCTGCTCCAGCCTATCGCTGTGAAGCAGCTCATATATAAAGTTCCCCAGCCCTAGTGGGCGTTGCCAGAGCTTTGCATTGAATCTGCATTGAGTTCCTGAACCTAGCCGTCTGTGTTTGTGTTCAGCTCTGGAGAGCTGATTCTCTTTGTCCTGTCTTGTGTTTTCGCCTATGCTGGGGGCTGATTACCCAGATCGCCCTTCCTGGAGGCTGTATATCCAGGCCTGTTCCTGCTGTGTCTTGTTCCCTGATCCTGGATCTATCCTGGTACCTGAATGTCTGAACTGTGTTTTGTGTTTCCGCCTATGCTGGGGGCTGAATACCCAGATCGCCTTCCTGGAGGCTGTATATCCAGGCCTGTTCCTGCTGTGTCTTGTTTCCTGAATCCCTGATCCTGGATCTATCCCGGTACCTGAATGTCTGAACTGTGTCTTGTGTTTCCGCCTATGCTTGGGGCTGAGTACCCAGATCGCCCTTCCTGGAGGCTGTATATCCAGACTTGTTCCTGCTGTGTCTAATTACCTGAATCCCTGATCCTGGATCGCATCCTGTACCTGACTGTCTGAACTGTGTCCTCTGTGTTATGTTCCTGAAATCCTGCTGTGTCCTGAACCCTGTGCCAGTGACTGTGAATCCTTGCTATAAAACCGAGTTCATCTTGGAAGGAGGAGTCCGGTGTGTGCTGAGTTTCTGTTACTCTGTGCTCAGCTTCTGTGCAATTCCCGGCCAGCTCCCGTTGAGCCTGGCGGGGCTTGCACCAGACCGCTGGGGTTCCTTTTCAGGACGCTGCCAGATGTCCGGATCCTATGCCTGATGACCTTGGCCTGATGTCCGATGTCCGACGACCACTTCCAGATGTCTGGAGCCTGCCGATCGTTGCCAGATGTCCGGAGCCTGCCGATCGTTGCCAGATGCCCGGAGTCGTATGTCAGTGTTCTGATGTTCCTGAGTTCCAGTCCATATTCCTGATGTCCTGTCTGTGTTCCTGAGTTCCTGTGTTCCAATCCGTGTTCCTGAGATCCAATCCGTGTTCCTGATGACCTGTCCGTGTTCCTGTGTCCCTGAGATCCAATCCGTGTTCCTGATATCCTGTCTGTGTTCCTGTGTCCCTGAGATCCAATCCGTGTTCCTGAGATCCAGTCCGTTTTCCTGATGTCCCGATGTCCTGCCGGTTCCTCCTTGGTCTACCCTGTGATGACGTCTGTCCTGGGTCAGTGTCTGATGTTCTCTTGCTGAGCCTGTGCTACGCCTGAGGCCTGAGAGAGAGGCCGTCCTAGTATGCCCGTGCCAGATGACCCTGGACTGCATCAACCCGTGATGACCCCGCCATCGTCTGATGTTCGTCCTGGGCCGGTGTCTGATGTTCTC
Organism: Oophaga sylvatica; assembly: GCA_033576555.1. Classification (NCBI taxonomy): domain Eukaryota; kingdom Metazoa; phylum Chordata; class Amphibia; order Anura; family Dendrobatidae; genus Oophaga; species Oophaga sylvatica. The sequence goes on along the minus strand of JARQOD010000581.1, from coordinate 47,070 downwards.
CTGCTGAGCCTGTGCTACGCCTGAGGCCTGAGAGTGAGGCCATACAAGTATGCCCGTGCCAGATAACCCTGGACTGCATCTACCCGTGATGTCCTCCTGCATTCGTCTGTGATCCTGAGATGTGTACCCTTCTTTGATGTGCGGAATCGGGAGCCCGGCAATATGTTCTGTTATGTACTGTGTGTTTCTTTAAGTAAACTTTATGTTTCTTCTTACCTGAAGTTGTGCGGTGTTGTCTAGTCCTGCAGGTCGCCATCTTGCCCACATGCTCAGCTGCCATGGATCCCGGTCGCTGCCCTTCCCTAGTCTGGGCAGGCCCGGGTCTCCCTCCGTGGTCCAGTGGGTCCACATTCTCTTACCATCTGGGACTCATGCCTCACGTCATCGTGGACTGGCGGCGTGGGAGCATTGGCTAGTTAGGCAAGCTATGCCATGTCCCAACGCCCCGCAGCCATGGGAAGCGTGACAACCATCAGTCCTATGCCGGTTGGCAAACCGCTGGGCCCTCTCCTGAGAGAGGGACAACCTCTCCACTACCTGGTCCCAAATCTGCTGCATACGCTCCACAACAGAGTTAACACCTGGACAGACAGAAGCCTCCGTCTGTCCCGAAGAAAATCGAGGGTGAAACCCAAAATTGCAGAAAAATGGAGACATCAAAGTGGCAGAGCTAGCCCTATTATTAAGAGCAAACTCAGCCAAAGGCAAAAAAGAGACCCAGTCATCTTGATCAGCAGACACAAAGCATCTCAGATAAGTCTCCAATGTCTGGTTTGTTCTCTCAGTTTGTCCATTGGTTTGAGGATGAAAAGCCGAGGAGAAAGACAATTGAACACCAAGTTTAGAACAAAAAGTCCTCCAAAATCTGGAAACAAACTGGACTCCTCTGTCAGACACAATGTTCTCAGGAATGCCGTGTAACCGAACCACGTGCTGAAGGAACAAAGGCACCAATTCGGAGGAGGAAGGCAACTTAGGTAATGGCACAAGATGTATCATTTTGGAAAACCTATCACAAATCACCCAGATAACGGTCATTCTCTGAGAAACAGGGAAGTCGGAAATGAAATCCATAGAGATATGGGTCCATGGTCTCTTGGGCACAGGCAATGGCATCAACAAACCACTAGAGCGAGAGCAAGGCTTGGAGCGAGAGCAAGTCCCGCAGGACTGCACAAATTCCCTATTGTAAATATCATGCATGTCACTCCTCTATAAAATGTGGGTGCTCAGAAATTAGGGTTACCAGGCCCATATGATATAATGAAATATAACTCTGGCACTCCAAGGATCAATGAACAAAGAAATTTTATTCCATGTCATCTGGTGACGTTTCGGTCATAAACTCTGACCTTCATCAGACTGGAAAATATGTACAAGAAATGAAGATTACAAGTTATATAACATATAATAATCAATAAACAATAGACAGCAAACACTTGTCAAGATAGGTATAAAGAACAAAAGAATTATAGGACTAATTCTGAGAGTGAACATGTCTCATAGATTCATAGAGTGGTCCGGTTTTGTAGGAATGATTGAAAAATATAGAATAAATAAAGAATACATAATGAATAATGAGTAATGATTCACAGAGGGGGGTAGTATAATAGTAATAGTGAAATATTCTATATAGAATTAGACTCATAGCTCACCCGTTTATATAGAAAAGATATGGAGAATCCCTTTAAGAAGTATGAGATACCGATGTAGCGGATTATATGATTATCTATGCAAAAAATGAAAATTAAGTATATGATATCGTATTCGTCACGCTATATCTAGACATATAGAGAAAGTTAGTACTGGGAAAACTCTTACCCTTGAAGTAATAGTAAGTAGATTAGGTATAGCAGTGCTGAGGTAATCAGATGCTCAGTTGAGCGCTCCTAAACAGAAATAACTTATGTAATTATGTATATATATAGAGGATGTATATAGAGAGAGCCCGCATATGTCAGAAACTTGCAAAGGCATGTACCTTACCGCTGGTATATCGGAGGTGAAAATAGGGGAGTAGCGCCTGTGAAACGTGGCTGTCTTGCCTGAAAGAAATGCGCTCTGAACGCCGAAACCACGTGTAAGGAAAATATGGCGATCCGACCGGAAATGGGTATCCGTCCACCAAATGTGATGTCATGGTGGAACGCAAGTGAAACGCATGACGTGGTGACGCGCCGGAAGTGACGACTCCTTATAGTGACCGCTGGTGGAACGCTCTGTGGAACGCAAGGCTGTTCCTGACATCGTGATTCAAGAGATCATATCTGGATATTGAAGAGGTGAGTGTATAGGTGAAAAAAAGAATCAATTTGTGACCTAAGGAAATATGAATAATTGAAAAATCAGTAAAAATGAATAACAACATAAATAACATAAAATAGCCAAATAGTAAGACATAAATAAATCATAAATATATCATTAATATATATATAAATTACCTGAAGTGAGTTACTAGGACACTAATTATCGTAATGATCATATTCATACAAAATAACCATACCAATTAACTAAATCATGAAAATTCCATCACATTGTATTCCCGATTTAACCCTTTGGGTTCTAATGATTGTAAACGATGTATCCAATACGCTTCTCTATATTGGAGTCTTTTGATTAAATTACCCCCTCTACTGTTGATTTGAACCTGCTCCAAAACAAGAAATTGTAATTGGGCTATGGAATGGCTCCTTTCGTTAAAGTGATATGGAATGGGTAAATTATATTTTTTACAACGAATATCAGATTTGTGATGGGATATGCGATCTTTCACCATCTGTGACGTTTCTCCAACATATAATTTGCCGCAAGGGCATTTTATGGCATATATAACATTTTTTGACTCACAAGTGAAAAATCCATTTATGGGTATCTCTTCACCCGAAGAAGGGTGAAAGATCCTAGGACCCTTAAGAACATTGGTGCATTGAGCACAACTGAGGCAAGGGAAGGTGCCCCTTTTCTGTGTTCTAAGGAAAGTCTGTCTGGGGACAATAGTAGATGAACCAATATCCGCCCTTATGATCTTATTCCTAATGTTACTAGGCTTCCTGAAGCAGGGTAAGAAAGGAGACTGAAATTCAGGAATACTAGGAAAACTATTCCTTAGAATAAACCAATGTTTCCGAATCAAGTTATGGAGTTTGTACATGAATGGGTGGAAAGTATGGACAAAAGGAATCCTACAAACTGGGATTCTGAGATTAGGTCTATTATTGGGTTGTTGTGTTTGTCGTAATAGTCTTGGTGGGTAACCCCTTTCACGGAATTTTCTTGTCATTTCATCAAGTCTGAGTGTTCTCCTATCCGGATCACTAACTATACGTCTAACACGTTCGAATTGTGACTTTGGAACTGATTTTTTTATTGCATTTGGATGACAGCTTTGATAGAGTAGTAAACTGTTCCTGTCAGTTTCCTTGGTGTATAGATCCAATGTAAGATTTCCAGAATCATCTAGTAATACCTTCGTATCTAGAAAGCTCACTTCCTTCTTGTGGTGGTTGAGGGTAAATGTTAATTCAGGCCAAATGGCATTAATTTGGTTGAAGAAGTCATTCAAATTTTCATTTGAACCCGTCCATATACAAAAAATGTCGTCTATGTACCGACACCATATCAGACAATGTTGGCGATAGAGAAGATTCGTATAAACAAAATCCTCTTCAAAGAATGACATAATGCAATTGGCATAAGGAGGGGCCACATTGGACCCCATTGCTGTGCCCTGTATTTGGAGATAGTAAGAATCTTCAAACATGAAAAAAATTTTTGTAAGTACAAGTTCCAGTAAATCAATTAGAAATCTAATTGTATGAGGATCAAATTGAGATTGTTGAAGTAATCGTTCCGTAGCTCTTATGCCTCTCGCATGTGGAATTGACGTGTATAAATTGTTAACGTCTAATGTTACCAAAAGGGTATCCTTTGGTAACGGACCTAATTGTCGAATAAGTTGTAAAAAGGAGCTTGTATCCAAAAGAAAAAAAGGCATTTTTTTAGTGAGTGGGGTCAAGACTTTCTCTAATAAAATAGATAGAGGAGATAATAAGGAATCGGTAGACGCTACTATGGGTCTACCGGGTGGTAAATCAAGTCGCTTATGAATTTTTGGTAATGTGTAAAAAACAGGAATTAATGGATCGCTCTTGGTCAAAAATTCCTTAGTTTTTTGATCGATAATGTGTAAATTGAATGCTCTATCGATAACGTCCTGAATTAGTTCTCTAACATTCGAGGTTGGATTATTTGGAAGAAGTTTGTATACATTTGAATCATTTAACTGGGAGTATATTTCATTGACATAATATGTGCGATCCATAATTACTGTTGCACCACCTTTATCGGCAGGTTTTACTATTATATCCTTATCATCCATAATCGTTTTAAGAGCTTTATACTCTGTTACATTAAGATTAGAATGAAGCAAAAATTCTCCTCTAGCAATTTGTTTAGTGAATTTAGAGACTTCTCTATCAATTATTGTAACAAAGGTTTCGACAGGATGACTATTCCTTGGTGGAGAGAAAGTACTAGCAAGTCTTAACCCTAAAGAAGCAAGGTTAATAGGTGTTAGTGGGGAGGTGGAAGAACTAATGTGATCAATGTTATGAAAATATGCTTTCAATCTTAAATTCCTATAAAACCTCTGTAAGTCAATATCTAACTGAAAGGTGTTGAATTTATAGGTGGGGCAGAAGGACAAACCCTTCTGTAGTACATTAATTTGTGTAATATCTAGGTTCTTAGATGAGATATTAATGACTAGATTCGAGTTACCTGGACCTGGTGTGCATCCCTTGACGTGTGGTTTCTAAAGCACTGGCCCCCCCGCCTCGTCCTTTTCGTAGGAAGGACCGCCTGTTGGAGCCTAAAAAAGAAGTCCGATTGTAGTCTGTGCGGTCGCTGTCCGAGCTTGAAGCGGAAGTTCCTCCCATATTTCTGTAATGGCGATAAGATTGGCGAGAGGAGGAGCCCTGCCATCTGTATACCCTCTTTTGTAAATAATCTTGGGTATCACGAATAAATTTCTGCCTCTTCCTCTTCTCCGTGTCCTTTCGGAAGTTGTCAACCGTTTCCTTAGTGCGAGTCTTAATTGTATCGAATTCTTCTTTAGGTAAGGAGTCCTTGAGTTGAGATTCTACCGTTGAAACTTTTTCTTGACAGGATTTTATTTCTTGGTTCAAATGATCCAGAGTCAATGTCATTAAGTCTAAGGAGCATTTGTTTAGAATCTGCTCAAACTTCTGGCAGAAATCAGTATTTTCATGAAAGAGGGTTGGTCTCAGAGCAACTCGGAGACCTCTAGGAATACGTTTAGTTTTAATGTATTCAGCTATAGTGATGCTATGTAATTCTAGGCCCACTAGGTGGCGTGATTCACGCTCAAGTTCGCGAGATTTGAATTCACTGCCTGATATTTGGAGAAAGTCTCCAGAAGAGGTGACTTGAGAGACTATTTCAGCCACTTGACTATCATTATATGAAAAACTCTCAGTGGACATATTCAAATAATCTTGACAAGTTTGGAAAATAAAAATTTGAGAACAAGAAGTTATACTTGTAGAGGGTGCTCGTGTATAAGGTAAATCAATAATGTAAATATCATGCACGTCACTCCTCTATAAAATGTGGGTGCTCAGAAATTAGGGTTACCAGGCCCATATGATATAATGAAATATAACTCTGGCACTCCAAGGATCAATGAACAAAGAAATTTTATTCCATGTCATCTGGTGACGTTTCGGTCATAAACTCTGACCTTCATCAGACTGGAAAATATGTACAAGAAATGAAGATTACAAGTTATATAACATATAATAATCAATAAACAATAGACAGCAAACACTTGTCAAGATAGGTATAAAGAACAAAAGAATTATAGGACTAATTCTGAGAGTGAACATGTCTCATAGATTTATAGAGTGGTCCGGTTTTGTAGGAATGATTGAAAAATATAGAATAAATAAAGAATACATAATGAATAATGAGTAATGATTCACAGAGGGGGGTAGTATAATAGTAATAGTGAAATATTCTATATAGAATTAGACTCATAGCTCACCCGTTTATATAGAAAAGATATGGAGAATCCCTTTAAGAAGTATGAGATACCGATGTAGCGGATTATATGATTATCTATGCAAAAAATGAAAATTAAGTATATGATATCGTATTCGTCACGCTATATCTAGACATATAGAGAAAGTTAGTACTGGGAAAACTCTTACCCTTGAAGTAATAGTAAGTAGATTAGGTATAGCAGTGCTGAGGTAATCAGATGCTCAGTTGAGTGCACCAGGTCCCAGGTAACTCGAATCTAGTCATTAATATCTCATCTAAGAACCTAGATATTACACAAATTAATGTACTACAGAAGGGTTTGTCCTTCTGCCCCACCTATAAATTCAACACCTTTCAGTTAGATATTGACTTACAGAGGTTTTATAGGAATTTAAGATTGAAAGCATATTTTCATAACATTGATCACATTAGTTCTTCCACCTCCCCACTAACACCTATTTACCTTGCTTCTTTAGGGTTAAGACTTGCTAGTACTTTCTCTCCACCAAGGAATAGTCATCCTGTCGAAACCTTTGTTACAATAATTGATAGAGAAGTCTCTAAATTCACTAAACAAATTGCTAGAGGAGAATTTTTGCTTCATTCTAATCTTTATACCTATCTTGACAAGTGTTTGCTGTCTATTGTTTATTGTTTATTGATTATTATATGTTATATAACTTGTAATCTTCATTTCTTGTACATATTTTCCAGTCTGATGAAGGTCAGAGTTTATGACCGAAACGTCACCAGATGACATGGAATAAAATTTCTTTGTTCATTGATCCTTGGAGTGCCAGAGTTATATTTCATTATTGCACAAATTCCCTGACGTCACGAGACAAAGTAGGCCACCAAAAGGACCGACTAACCAAGTCTCTGGTACCAAAAATTCCGGGATGACCGGCCAACGCGGAACAGTGAATCTCAGACATCACACTCTTTTTCCACCGGTCTGGGACAAACAATTTCCCAATAGGGCAGCGCTCGGGTTTATCCTCCTGACACCCTTCCAGAGCCAGTCTCAAATTGGGCGAGATGGTGGAAAGAACTACACCCTCTTTCAAAATAACAGCAGGATCAGATAACTCAGGAGAGTCTGCAAGGAAACTCCTCGAGAGGGCATCCGCCTTAACATTCTTAGTGCCAGGAAGAAAGGAAACCACAAAATTAAAACGTGTGAAAAACAAGGCCCACCTGGCCTGTCTAGGATTAAGTCGCTTGGCTGACTCCAGATAAACCAGATTCTTATGGTCCGTGAGGACCACCACCTGATGTTTGGCTCCCTCCAGCCAATGTCTCCACTCTTCAAAAGCCCACTTCATGGCCAATAACTCCCGATTACCCACGTCATAATTACGTTCAGTTGGAGAAAATTTTCGAGAGAAAAAGGCACAAGGGTTACTTTTAGAGGTCTCTGGATCTCTTTGGGACAAAACGGCACCTGCCCCAATTTCAGAGGCATCAACCTCCACCTGAAATGGCAGAGAAACATCAGGCAGCCGTAGAACAGGAGCAGAAGTGAATCTCTGCTTAAGTTCCTGAAACGCAGAGACTGCCTCAGGAGGCCAATTCACCACATCAGAACCCTTTTTGGTCAAATCAGTCAATGGTTTAACAATACCGGAGAAATTACCAATAAATTTATGATAAAAATTGGCAAAACCCAAAAATCTCTGAAGAGCCTTTAACGAAGTAGGTTGGACCCAATCACAGATGGCCTGAACCTTGACCGGGTCCATTTCAATAACAGACGGAGACAAAATGAATCCCAGAAATGAGACCTTCTGTACGCCAAAAAGACACTTTGATCCCTTTACATACAGTGCATTCTCTCTCAAAATCTGGAACACAGTCCAAACATGTTTCACATGAGAGTCCCAGTCATTGGAAAAAAATCAAGATATCATCCAAATAAACAATCAGAAATTTATCCACAAAATCCCTGAAAATATCATTCATGAAGGATTGGAAGACGGAAGGAGCATTAGTGAGCCCAAAGGTCATCAACAGGTACTCAATATGCCCCTCTGGAGTATTAAACGCCGTCTTCCATTCATCCCCGTACTTAATGCGAATAAGTTTATACGCCCCCTTGGTAAACCAACTAGCACTTTTCACCCTGGAAAACAGGTCAGAAATCAAGGGTAACGGATATTGATACTTCACAGTGATCTTATTCAAGAGACGATAATCAATACACGGCCTCAATGAACCATCCTTTTTTGCCACAAAGAAAAAACCGGCACCCAAGGGTGAAGAGGATGGTCTGATATGACCCTTCTCCAATGACTCCTTGATATAAGATCGCATAGCATCGTGTTGAGGTACAGACAAGAGGCGACCTTTAGGAAATTTACCACCAGGCACTAATTCAATAGCGCAATCGTAGCTCCTGTGAGGGGCAAAGATGCAGATTTACTTTCACTAAATACATCCGAAAAATCAGTCAAAAAGTCAGGAACATCCTGAGACTTGGGAAGAGGCAGAAAAAACAGGAGTGTCGGCATTAACACATTGGCAGCCCCAACTGGTCACAGACACAGATTTCCAATCGAAAAAGGATTATGAGACTGTAACCAAGGGAAACCTAGTACAATAATGTCATGCAGATTATACAGCACCAGAAATTTGCAACTCTCCTGATGATCTGGTTCAACCCTCATTATCACCTGAGTAGAAAACTGGGGTTTATTCTCCGCCAAAGGGGTAGAATCAATGCCCAGTAGGGGAATAGACTTCCGCAAGGGTATCATGGGAAACCCACAACGTTTGGTAAAGTCAAAATCCATCAGGTTAATAGCTGCTCCTGAATCAACAAAAGCCTGAGCAGAAAATATGGACAGGGAGCAAATCAGAGTAACAGGCAACAGAAATTTAGTCTGAACACTACCTGTTGTGAATGGACTTGAAATGAGTTCTGAGCAGAGGCTCCCTCTGGTGGTTACAAGCGGTACGGGACTGTCCAGTGAAGATTGTGAGGAGTGGGAATCAGGTGTTACTGACTGGTCTTATATAAGGGAGTCGCCTTCCCATCAGGGTTGCCGGTGAGCAATTGTTCTGGTCTCAATCCTTGAGTCCTGTTTCCTTTGTAGCCTGCTGTGTCGTGTCTGCATCTCCTGCTAACAGATAAGACATTTTCTTCTTTTTGTTTTTGTGCTTGATTTTTGCATTTTGTCCTGCACTTCTGTGGGGGCCTTCAGGGTCCCCTCCGGGGGCTTGAACGTAATTATGACGTGGGTAATCGGGAGTTATTGGCCATGAAGTGGGCTTTTGAAGAGTGGAGACATTGGCTGGAGGGAGCCAAACATCAGGTGGTGGTCCTCACGGACCATAAGAATCTGGTTTATCTGGAATCTGCCAAGCGACTTAATCCTAGACAGGCCAGGTGGGCCTTGTTTTTCACACGTTTTAATTTTGTGGTTTCCTTTCTTCCTGGCACTAAGAATGTTAAGGCGGATGCCCTCTCGATGTAATGTATGTAGTACAGTTCATATAGCGTCTTGTGCTTGGGTGCGATGAAAACACAGGAGTCACAGGTTTGATATAGAAAAGTCCTGTATTACTTCATACAAGTTGGCAGAAATAGTCACACAGTTTGCAGACACAGAAACAGGAGACACAGCAGGCCAGAGTAATCCAAGCTCAGCAATCACTCTCCAATACAGATTCAGGATCTTCTTCTCTGTTACCGTAAGTCCATGCAAACGTGGGTCTTTCAAAGAGCAGGGTTCAGAGTCCACAAGTGCTTCAGAGTTCCTCAGTAGGAATAGCTGGAGTACAAGGTCCAAGGCTTACAGGAGTCAAGTCACAGGTTCACTGGAGGCTAGATTCTGAAGCACTGATTGCTCAGCTGTGGCTGCTTAAGAAGCAAAGGAGAGAATCAGGGCGGGAACATGCAAGCTGGAAACTCCATTTTGACTGAGGGCAAGATAGCTGCAGCAAGACAGAAAGTAAAATGGCTGACGAACAAACTGAGTTTCAGGAATATATACATAGAACCTTACATTACTCCCCCCTTAAGGACAACCTCCGGATGACCTCAGACCAGGCTTGTGTGGGTACCTCTGATGAAACTGACGGAGCAAGCGAGGAGCATTAACGTTATTGACCGGTTCCCATGAGTTGTCCTCCACTGGGTAGCCCTGCCATTTAATCAGATATTGTAACTGATTTCTATACAACCTGGAATCTAAAATCCTTTCCACCACAAATTCTTCCTGACCATCGACTAGCACTGGGTCAGGGCAAGGAGAGGAACGTCCAGGAAACGTATTGGGTGTCGCAGCCTTTAGTAGGGATACATGAAAGACAGGGTGGATTCTCATAGTTCTGGGCAGTTGAAGACGACAAGCAACGGCACTTATAATTTTACTGATTTTATAGGGTCCAATGTACTTATGTCCCAACTTAGACGATGGAATCCTTAACTTAAGATTTCTGGTTGACAGCCAGACCAAGTCTCCTACCTTGAAAGCTGGTGCAGGTTTACGAAATTTATCTGCTGCTTTCTTGTACCTTTCTTGAGCCGATTCCAGATTTTCCTTTAGAAGATCCATATTCTTCTGTAAAGACGTGATTCTTTCAGCCACTGCTGGTAAAGGCGTTTCTATGGGAAATCGTGGTAGAATGTTAGGATGATAACCTAGATTAGAGTAAAAAGGAGACTGTTTAGTGGAGGCACTCTGAGAGTTGTTATACGAGAACTCAGCTAATGGAAGTAGATCCACCCAATCATCCTGTAGGTGGCAGATAAAGCAGCGGAGATACTGCTCCAGGGTTTGATTGGTTCGTTCGGTCTGTCCATTAGTCTGGGGATGAAAAGCAGAAGAAAGGTTTACTTTAATGTCCAATGCTGCACAGAAATTTTGCCAAAACCTAGAAGTGAATTGCACCCCTCGATCCGAAATAACCTCATCCGGTACTCCATGTAAGCGAAACACATCTTTAATCATCAAATCTGATGTCTGTTTTGCAGTGGGTAAGCCGACACAAGGGATAAAATGAGCTGCCTTTGTTAGACGGTCAACCACCACTAGAATGGTGTTCTTCCCCTGAGAGGTTGGTAACTCCACAATGAAGTCCATAGAAATGGATCCCCACGGGCGGGACGGGGTGGGAAGAGGCTGTAACAGACCAGTTGGTGAGGAGCGAGGTGTTTTGCATCTTGCACAGACCTCACATGAAGTGACATAATTCAAAACATCCTTCCTGCAAGTGGGCCACCAAAAGAAACGAGAAAGAAATTCCTGTGTCTTTAGAATTCTTCTATGCCCAGCTATCTTGGAATCGTGAATGAGTTGCAATACTCTTAATCTGACTGTTTCAGGAATATACAGACGTTGTCCCTGAATCCACACACCATTCTTAAAGACAAGACTTACGTCCCTTGGGGTTGTGCCAAAAAGGAATCCGCATGGTATGCTTCCTTGATGTCCTTAAGTAGGTCTTGATTATGAATTACTCCTAGGAATCTAGAGTCAGGAAGAATAGTCTTAGGAGGAGTAATTGGACGTGTCTCTGCTGAGTAAATCCTAGAGAGTGCATCAGCCTTTCCATTGCGCGATCCTGGTCTATAAGAGATGATAAAATTAAATTGGTTTAAGAAAAGATTCCAGCGAGCCTGGCGAGGAGTCAGGCACTTAGCCGACCTGATAAACTCAAGGTTACGATGGTCTGTCAGGACGACTATTTGCTGTGCAGCTCCCTGAAGAAGGTGTCTCCATTCTTTGAAGGCGGCAATAATGGCCAACAACTCTCTATTGCCCACATCGTAGTTCCTCTCAGCTGAAGACAACTGCTGGGAAAAGAAGGCACAGGGATGCAAGACATTCTTCTCACCTGTTCTCTGAGAGAGTATAGCTCCAACGGCATAGTCTGAAGCATCCACCTCTATTATGAAGGCAAGCTCGGGGTTGGGATGTACTAGGATAGGTGCAGTGGTAAATTTATCTTTTAGACGGGAAAATGCTTCCTGGGCTTGGGGAGTCCAGGAAAACCTAGACTCTTTCCGGGTAAGTTGAGTGATAGGTGACACTACCTCAGAGAAATTTCTAATGAAACGTCTATAGAAGTTGGCAAACCCGATGAAGCGCTGTACCTCCTTCACATTTCTAGGACTTGGCCAATCCTTGATGGCTTGGGTTTTGCTTCCATCCATACTAATTCCTTGTGTAGACAGTACATACCCCAGAAATTGAATTTCGGTCCTATGGAATTCACACTTTTCAAGTTTGATGTAAAGATGATTTTGTCTTAGACGTTCCAAGACCATTCTCACATGTCCATGATGTTCCTCTGTGGAGTTAGAAAAAATTAGAATATCATCCAAATAAATTACCACGAATGTATCTAGGAGATCCCTGAAGATGTCATTCACCAAGTGTTGGAAAGTGGCTGGGGCGGTACTCAGACCAAAAGGCATAACTAGATATTCAAAGTGTCCATAGCGTGACCTGAATGCAGTCTTCCATTCATCCCCAGGTCTAATACGGACTAAGTTATAGGCCCCACGAAGATCTAGTTTAGAAAAAATTTTGGCATGTCGCACTCTCTCCAATAACTCAGGGATTAAAGGCAATGGATAACGGTTTCTAATAGTAACCTTATTGAGTTCCCTATAGTCTACGCATGGTCTCAGAGATCCATCTTTCTTCTTTACAAAGAAGATGGGTGCACCTGCAGGAGATGAAGAGGGGCGTATGAAGCCCTTGGCTAGATTTTCATCTATGTAATCCTTTAAAGCCTTTAGCTCGGGCCCCGCCAGGGGGTAGATCTTACCAAAAGGTATCTCTGCTCCAGGCAATAATTCAATTGGACAATCATATGGACGGTGAGGAGGAAGCTGGTCAGCGTTCTTCTTGTCACATAAATCCACATAGTCCTGGTATACAGCTGGTAGTTCAGGGACTGACATGATTCCTTTAGGAACAGAGCAAGCTGAAACTTTTGGACTCATCTGTTTCTCTGGAAAGTGTAATTCCTTGGTCTCCCAGTTAATGGTAGGATTCTGAGCCTGCAGCCATGGTAGCCCTAGAATAATGGGAAAGTGGGGAGAAGAGATAAGCATAAAGGACAGTTTCTCTTGATGATCTTTACCCATAAGAACCCTCAAAGGCTCTGTTTCCTGATCCACTGGTCCAGAGGTCAGCAGGGAGCCATCCACAGTTTCCATCTGTACTGGAGTAGCCTTCTTCACTGAACGTATTCCCTGTTTCAGAGCAAAAGAGACATCCATAAAATTTCCACTTGCCCCTGAGTCGATCATAGCAGAGCTAGACACCCAAGCTGAGTCAACCCAGAGTTTGATGGAAAGAAAGCAATGAGAATTGTTTTTCTTACAACTCAGCTGGGACACCGCTGAGGAAACTTGAAAAATGGCAGCGTTTACACAGTCAACGTCCTCAGAGGTAACGGAGTTTAAGTCCGAGAAATCAAGATCTGTTGCTGCAGATCTCTCTGGAGCCTGAGGCTCGGACCTGACAGATCCCCTCTCGCAACACTCACAATGAATGAGTGCTGCAGTAGTCTTACGAGAACGGCTGGGGCAGTTTATAATGAAGTGCCCTGACTTACCACAATAGAAACATAGATTCTCCTTAAAACGATGTTCCTTGGGTGCATCACTAACCCGTCGTTGTAAAGAGTCTACCTGCATGGGTTCAGGTTCAGGTTCCCGTGTAATCCTACTCAAAGGTTCCTTAGCTGGAGAGGAAGGTAGGAAAAGGTTAGTACGATTGCTTTCGAACCATCTCTCTTGCCTGCGTTCAGTCAGACGAGTATCAATACGGATGCAGTAGTTAATAAAGTCACCTAACGCAGTGGGAGGGTCGGCACGAGCAAGTTCATCCTTAATCAGTGGAGATAACCCCTTTCAAAAAATAGATTTTTTGGCGGAACTGTCCCAGGTGGTATCAAGGGCCCATCTCCTGAAATCCAAGGCATATTCAGCTACCGAGTGCTTACCTTGGCGCAAAGCTAACATGGCTGCTTCAGCTGTTGCACCTCGATTGGGGTCATCAAACACCTGCCCCATGGCTGAAATAAAATCATCCAGGTGATTCAAACAATCATCCTCAGTCTCAATCAGAGGGTTTGCCCACATTAAAGCCTTGTTGGTAAGCAACATAATTATAGTAAGCACCTTAGATCGTTCAGTGGGAAATTGTGAAGCATGTGCAGAAAAAAAAAGATTGCATTGATTAATAAATCCCCTGAATTTCTCACGTTCACCGCCAAAACGAAAAGGGGCAACTTGGGAATCCCAGCACTCGGGGCTACGGCAGGAGCCTGGACTCGCCCCTCTAGAACCTCAATCCTGGCTCGCAAATCCTGGGTAGTCTGTCCAACCACTTGCAAATTGTGATTATTGAGGTCCTGTAGATTTGTAAAACGGGTCTTTATATTCTGCAAATCTGCAAGGATATTATCAGTCACTCCGCAAAGTTCCTTTATGCGGGCCTCCATTTTCCAGATCTTTTAAGACAGGATTACTGGAAGAAGAGGAGAGAAAAAAAAAACAATAGTGTTCACCTGTGGCAACACTGCAGAGAGAAAAAAAAATTAAGGGAACTGCTCACCTGGAATGGTTGTGAGGAGTCACAACCACTATCATCACAGAAAGTTTCAACCAGACATCTGATATCCAGAGTTACAGCAGACAAAAAAGAGAAAAGAAAGGAAAAAAAAAAAAAACAATAGTGTTTACCTGTGGTAACACTGCAAAAAGAAAAAACTTAAGGGAATTGCTCACCTGGAATGGTTGTGAGAAGTCACAACCACTGTCATCACAGAAAGTACAACCGGACGTCTGATATCCACAGTACAGCAGACACAGCCTTCCAGACCCAGCAGACACTAACGTTTTGGCTTCAGAATCTTGTAATGTATGTAGTACAGTTCATATAGCGTCTTGTGCTTGGGTGCGATGAAAACACAGGAGTCACAGGTTTGATATAGAAAAGTCCTGTATTACTTCATACAAGTTGGCAGAAATAGTCACACAGTTTGCAGACACAGAAACAGGAGACACAGCAGGCCAGAGTAATCCAAGCTCAGCAATCACTCTCCAATACAGATTCAGGATCTTCTTCTCTGTTACCGTAAGTCCATGCAAACGTGGGTCTTTCAAAGAGCAGGGTTCAGAGTCCACAAGTGCTTCAGAGTTCCTCAGTAGGAATAGCTGGAGTACAAGGTCCAAGGCTTACAGGAGTCAAGTCACAGGTTCACTGGAGGCTAGATTCTGAAGCACTGATTGCTCAGCTGTGGCTGCTTAAGAAGCAAAGGAGAGAATCAGGGCGGGAACATGCAAGCTGGAAACTCCATTTTGACTGAGGGCAAGATAGCTGCAGCAAGACAGAAAGTAAAATGGCTGACGAACAAACTGAGTTTCAGGAATATATACATAGAACCTTACACTCGAGGAGTTTCCTTGCGGACTCTCCTGAGTTATCTGATCCTTCTGTTATTTTGAAAGAAGGTGTAGTTCTTTCCGCCATCTCGCCCAATTTGAGACTGGCTCTGGAGGAGTGTCAGGAGGATAGGCCCGAGCGCTGCCCTGTTGGGAAATTGTTTGTCCCGGACCAGTGGAAAAAGAGTGTGATGTCTGAGATTCATTGTTCCGCGCTGGCCGGTCATCCCGGAATTTTTGGTACCAGAGACTTGGTTAGTCGGTCCTTTTGGTGGCCTACCTTGTCTCGTGATGTCAGGGAATTTGTGCAGTCCTGCGGGACTTGCTCTCGCTCCAAGCCTTGCTCTCGCTCTAGTGGTTTGTTGATGCCATTGCCTGTGCCCAAGAGACCATGGATCCATATCTCTATGGATTTCATTTCCGACCTCCCTGTTTCTCAGAGAATGACCGTCATCTGGGTGATTTGTGATAGGTTTTCCAAGATGATACATTTTGTGCCATTACCTAAGTTGCCTTCCTCCTCTGAATTGGTGCCTTTGTTCCTTCAGCACGTGGTTCGTTTACACGGCATTCCTGAGAACATTGTGTCTGACAGAGGAGTCCAGTTTGTTTCAAGATTTTGGAGGACCTTTTGTTCTAAACTTGGTGTTCAATTGTCTTTCTCCTCGGCGTTTCATCCTCAGACCAATGGTCAAACTGAGAGAACAAACCAGACATTGGAGACTTATCTAAGATGCTTTGTGTCTGCTGATCAGGATGACTGGGTCTCTTTTTTGCCTTTGACTGAGTTTGCTCTTAATAATAGGGCTAGCTCTGCCACTTTGATGTCTCCATTTTTCTGTAATTCTGGGTTTCACCCTCGATTTTCTTCAGGACAGACGGAGGCTTCTGTCTGTCCAGGTGTTGACTCTGTTGTGGAGCGTATGCAACAGATTTGGGACCAGGTAGTGGAGAGGTTGTCCCTCTCTCAGGAGAGGGCCCAGCGGTTTGCTAACCGGAATAGGACTGATGGTCCTTGGTTTAAAGTGGGGGACTTGGTCTGGTTGTCCTCAAAAAATATTCCTATGAGAGTGGCATCTCCTAAATTTAAGCCTAGGTTCATTGGACCTTATAAGATCATGGAGATTCTTAATCCTGTTTCTTTTCGTTTGCTTCTTCCAGGGACATTTAAGATCCATAACGTGTTCCACAAGTCCTTGTTGAAGAGGTTTGTTGAGCCAGTGGTTCCTACTGCTTTGCCTCCTGACCCTGTTCTGGTTGAGGGCAATATGGAGTTTGTGGTTGAGAAAATATTGAATTCTCGTTTTTCTAGACGGAAACTCCAGTATTTGGTTAAGTGGAGAGGTTATGGTCAGGAAGACAATTCTTGGGTGTTTGCTTCGGACATCCATGCTAGGAGACTCATCCGTGCGTATCATAGAACTCATCCTGACCGACCTGGTTGCTCAAGTGAGGGTTCGGTGACCCCTCCTCAAGGGGGGGGTACTGTTGTGAATGGACTTGAAATGAGTTCTGAGCAGAGGCTCCCTCTGGTGGTTACAAGCGGTACGGGACTGTCCAGTGAAGATTGTGAGGAGTGGGAATCAGGTGTTACTGACTGGTCTTATATAAGGGAGTCGCCTTCCCATCAGGGTTGCCAGTGAGCAATTGTTCTGGTCTCAATCCTTGAGTCCTGTTTCCTTTGTAGCCTGCTGTGTCGTGTCTGCATCTCCTGCTAACAGATAAGACATTTTCTTCTTTTTGTTTTTTGTGCTTGATTTTTGCATTTTGTCCTGCACTTCTGTGGGGGCCTTCAGGGCTTTTGCCCTCTCAGTTTAGTTCAGCCACTGATGTTTGTACTTTTGCTTTTTCCGGTTTTTTCAGTGGCTGCTGTTTTGATTTTGTTACACCAGAGAACTAATTTAGGTGGTAGAGGTCGTGTGATCTCAGGTGATTTTGAAATTAGTAGAGTTGGTGCTTTTCAGGTTTTTTTTGGGATTGCAGTAAGTGCCCTTCCTATCCTTTTCTATTTAGGTAGTTTGGGCCCCAACGTTTGCTCATACTATTTTCTGTCTGTGTCAGTATTTCTTCTTGTCTAACCGCCATTACATGTTTGGGGGCTTTCTATGTTCTTTGGGGATCTGCTCCGGGGCAGATAGCTTTCCTCTTTCTATCTTTAGGTGTAGTTAGTTTCTCAGGCTGTGACGAGGCGTCTAGGACCAACGTAGGAACGCTCCACGGCTGCCTCTAGTTGTGGTGGTTAGTCAGGGTACTGCAATCTCATAGATTCCAACTGCTCTGGTGTATTGCCTTTTTTACCTGCACTCCTCAGCTACCGAAACATAACAACTACCCAAGACAACTGAGCGTGCAAAACGTCTTCCCAGCTTAGGGCAGACTGAAATAGCATGATAGGCATTACCACAGTAGAAACATAACCCATTGCGCTTTCGAAACTCATGACGCTGAGCCCCAGAAGTCACTCTATCACACTGCATGGGCTCAGAAGCTGGCTCACAAGGCAACACTATCTCACGCATACCTCTGCACTCACGCAAACGTCTGTCAATTTGAATAGCCAATGACATAGAATCATTGAGACCAGAGGGAGCAGGGAATCCCACCATAACATCTGTGGTGTAGTGACCCCTGATGCAGCTAGGGGGCACTGTGTAAGCTCCTCGGGATATGCATGGAGGCATGTGATGGATGGACGTTATGTATCGCAGAGGTGGGTGGCCCTGTGATGGAAACCTGGATATGTTTTGGTTCAGCAGATCTATTGCTGAGAGTTGTACTATATATTGGGAGGCTTCCAGGTGACTAGGAGAGCTGGGTGGGTCCAGTCACCTACAAACCAACCCAAGGGGTATGTGTCTGAATACCTAAGATAAAACCTGTATATGGTTGTGTGTATCTGAAGGACCTGTGATGAGGTCATGATCAGGTGACCTAACCATGTGATCCTGACTTCACCTGTGGGCGGGGTTACGCCTATGTAATGGAGTGTGCTTGGCACCTGTTAGAGAGTGTTGTGGGAGTCTGTGAGTGTGAACAGACTACCATGTGTCCAGGCGGGACATTACAGAGAGGTCTCTGTGTCTATGAGGAGTGAGGCTCCAGGCAGGAGCTGAAGTACTGAAGATTTGTATTGCATGTGACTGTGAGGTTTATGATGTAATAAACCTGATGATTTTTTGGATAAGAAACGTGTCTCCTGATTACCTCTGAAGCAGCTGAGTGAGTTGAAACCTTACAATTGGTGGATGGAATGCTGGCAGCGGCCCAAGGAGCACATGTTCCAGGACTGGGAATCAGGAATCAGAGGAGGAACGGACGGTCTGTGAAAACCGTGAGTGTGACCAGTGGTCACGAATAAACTGTGTTTATGTTTATGTGGTGCCTCTGATATGAGGTATCTGAAGAAGCTGTTAAGCAGTGGTGACAGACAGGAGTCTGTGTTATGTTGACCGGGGTCATTGAAAATGGAGAAAAAAGCATGCTGATAGGATACCTCTGAGGAGGAGGTCTCCAGGAACCTGTGTGGTTGATGCCAACAGGTAACGGTCTTGAAAGCCGTGTTATGCTGGTCGGGATCAGCGAGAATAATTAGTGAAAGACTGTTTTTTTCCTTTGTGGGATGCCTCTATGAGAGAGTAGGTGTCCGGAAAATCTCTCTGGCCGAGAGTGTAACAGACAGGAGTCTGTGTTGTACTGACGGGTCTGTGAGAAACTGTTTTTTCCTTTGTGGGATGCCTCTATGAGAGAGGAGGTGTCCGGAAAATCTCTCTGGCTGAGAGTGTGACAGACAGGAGTCTGTGTTGTGCTGACGGGTCAGTGAGAAACTGTTTTTTTTTTTCTGGAACACGTGTGAGGTGTTTGCTGTGGCTCGGAGGAGTCATGAAGGTGACAAGCGGCTGGCTGTGACTCGTGGGGTCACGAAGGTGACAAGCGGCAAGACAGCGCAGCCTGCAGAGACTTGTGGTAGCAGGAGCTGCAGTGACTGTTGCAGCAAGAAGTTCTGCAGCAGCCGGAGCTGCAATAACAGCCACAGCAGCTTAGGAGTAGCATCTGGAGGTGCTGGTTGTTGGTGGCTGCAACGGAAGCGGTGGCAGTACCAGCAGGAGCTGGTGTGGGAAAAAAGGACAGTGTGAACCGAGGCGCACAAACTCTTAAAGGGCCAGTACACGCCCTAAGTGAAAGTCACTGTCTAAGGGTACTGTGTGGACTGGGGCCTGTAAGAGCCGTGATGTGTACCCCAGTGTTGGGTGGTGTCCCTAGAGGGGGAGGAGTCCCAAAAGGGGGGCGGCAACCCAAAATTGGGATGGTGGCCCAAAAGGGGGCGGAATCTCAAAAGGGGGTGGTAACCCAAATTGGGATGTGGCCCGGAAGGGGGCGGAGTCCCAAAAGGGGGCTGCAAATCAAAAGGGGGTGGTGTCCCAAAAAGGAGTGGCACCGGTTTCCTCAGTGGACATATCTGAGAAACAGCGGTGTGGGTGTTATACGTATTCCGCATGTGGCATAGACTTCCCGTTTGATAACAGCCCACAGGTGTGTACGGTAATGTTACATAGGGAAGGAGTCTCTGGACAGTTGGACTCAAAGAGTCAGGTGACTCTGAAAGGAACTCCGCTAGTTCTCTGTCTGACCGAGAAAAAGGTCCAGGTGTGCTGCATCCACGGGCTCATTGTGGACTATTTGGTAGACAGGGTGATGCTTGAGATGTCCACAAGTGTCGAGGATCAAGATGGTGGTATACCACCGAACGTATTGTACCCCTATGAGAGGAAACGGGACTTTGTATTTTTTGAAAATACATGGGAGGTTGATGAAGTGTGGGGTTGCTCAGAGGAGAGACGGAATGACCCTAAGGGAGCCCCATCACAGCAGGCGGCTGTAGTGGTTCCTTGTCGTGTGAAGTGTGAAAAGGAGGTAACCCCTAATAGCGATAGTCCCGAGCCCCAGGTGACCAGAAGAAAGTGTGGGTCAGACCAACTCGGGGACTTGGAGGTGACGAGACGTGTGACCGTGGGAAACGGTTTAGCTCTAGCGCAGGGGTCTGACACCTGTCTAGGTGGGGACGTGCTGTTCCAGGATGACAGGGGGAGTGGGAGTGACTCCTATGCAGACTGTGACTGGACTGCAAGGGAAAGCGAGTGCAGTAAAGTGGAGCCAAGTAAAAATGGCCGATCGTCCTCTCGCCGCAGGGGCCGCGGAAAGGCGGGACAGGCTACATCCTCTCAGAAGAGAAATGATGAGGAAGAGTCAGGGTCAGGTACCGGTCAGGTGACTGTCCTTGATAAGGAGGCAGAGCTGGAGCTCTCTGAAGTTACCGGGAGACGTGAGACAGTTGAAGCTGCGGATGCCTGAACAGGCGGAATTCTGAAGAAGCAGAGTGTGAGTGGGCAAGAAAGCTCATCTGAAAATGTAATTGAAGAGGTAATGGTGCGACATGTGCTGGCTAAAAGAGAGCAGGACCATGAGATGGAGCTGCTTAAAGAGTCAGTGAAAGAGACAGTCGAGCGAGAAAGGGTCCTGAGACAAATGATTGAGCATAAAGTGGAGGAGCTGGAGAAGGAAGTCTCTAAGCTCAGAGAGGCCGAAGAGAAGCATCAGCAGGAGCTTCTCCGGAGGGAGGAAGAGTGTCGTGGCTTGGCAGAAGAGCGAGATAGAGTTCTCAGAGAGCTCAAGATAAAGGAGGAGACTAGTGCTCAGCTCCAGAAATCCATGGGAGAAGAAATCCAGCAGAAGTGTCATGCAGATGGGCACACAAGGGAGAGTGATGTCTTGAAAAACTGTACTAACGCTCAGGACGAGGAGGTCCAACAGTCTGTCCAAGAAGGTGACGGGTCGGGTTTCAAGTGTGTAATAGAGATACCCAAAGACCTGCGAGAAGTGTGTGCCAGTGAGGAGGTGCATGAGGCCTTTAGAAAGGCGGTAGAAGCATGTAGTGTGAACTGGGTGCCAGAGATGAAACAGTTAGTCATACTGTCGACTAAGGAAGTCACACTGAAGCGAGTGGCTGTCCTGAGAGACATGCATCTACAATGCCTCCGAACGAAACAGATGATCATGTGGAGGAATAAAGAAGCCGCTCGACGTTTGGAACAAGCAAGAAAGGCTCAAAGTCGGCTTGGATTGGTGGAAGACATCATTCAAGTGACAAGGGAGAGTGATGTCTTGAAAAACTGTACTAACGCTCAGGACGAGGAGGTCCAACAGTCTGTCCAAGAAGGTGACGGGTCGGGTTTCAAGTGTGTAATAGAGATACCCAAAGACCTGCGAGAAGTGTGTGCCAGTGAGGAGGTGCATGAGGCCTTTAGAAAGGCGGTAGAAGCATGTAGTGTGAACTGGGTGCCAGAGATGAAACAGTTAGTCATACTGTCGACTAAGGAAGTCACACTGAAGCGAGTGGCTGTCCTGAGAGACATGCATCTACAATGCCTCCGAACGAAACAGATGATCATGTGGAGGAATAAAGAAGCCGCTCGACGTTTGGAACAAGCAAGAAAGGCTCAAAGTCGGCTTGGATTGGTGGAAGACATCATTCAAGTGCCCAGAGGTCTGGTGAAGAAAGTCATCGGAAGACTTGGGAAAGTGATGCAGGAGATGGTGAATAAGTCCGGTGTGACGAGAGTCAGGATTCCGGCTGATGACGAAGTCCAGGTCAGGGGTGAAGATGGGATGGTCCCATTCCTCGTTGTCGGATCCAGGGAGAGCCTTGGGAATATCCGGATGTTCCTGGAGTATCGTGTGTCATACTTGAGAGAAGTAGAGCAGCTACGACTGGAGAGGGAGCAGGTCAATAGAGAGCTGCAGGAAATGGAAAGAAGATGGCCGCCACCTTCAATCCGTAGTGTTGAGAGGCGAAGAGCGCCTGATGGAAGAGGTAGAAATAGTGATGCCTCAGTTAGCTCAGTGATGAGTGACCTAAGCAAGAGAACCTGTAGTGGACGAAATAAAAAGGACTCAGACCAGACAGGACGTATGGGTGCAAGGGAATTGCGACGCCGTACTGACCGCTGGGGAGGCGGGTGGTCTGACAGAGGGCCCGACTTAGCCAGACGGTTTGACTGGCAGAGACGACCGAGAAGGATCTCTGGTCGGGTAACAAGTGTTCAACCCCACAAGTTTGAACAGAGGGGGGAGGTATGTGGTGTAGTGACCCCTGATGCAGCTAGGGGGCACTGTGTAGGCTCCTCGGGATATGCATGGAGGCATGTGATGGATGGACGTTATGTATCGCAGAGGTGGGTGGCCCTGTGATGGAAGCCTGGATAGTTTTGGTTCAGCAGATCTATTGCTGAGAGTTGTACTATATATTGGGAGGCTTCCAGGTGACTAGGAGAGCTGGGTGGGTCCAGTCACCTACAAACCCACCCAAGGGGTATGTGTCTGAATACCTAAGATAAAACCTGTATATGGTTGTGTGTATCTGAAGGACCTGTGATGAGGTCATGATCAGGTGACCTAACCATGTGATCCTGACCTCACCTGCGGGCGGGTTACGCCTATGTAATGGAGTGTGCTTGGCACCTGTTAGAGAGTGTTGTGGGAGTCTGTGAGTGTGAACAGACTACCATGTGTCCAGGCGGGACATTACAGAGAGGTCTCTGTGTCTATGAGGAGTGAGGCTCCAGGCAGGAGCTGAAGTACTGAAGATTTGTATTGCATGTGACTGTGAGGTTTATGATGTAATAAACCTGATGATTTTTTGGATAAGAAACGTGTCTCCTGATTACCTCTGAAGCAGCCGAGTGAGTTGAAACCTTACACATCCTTTACATTCTCTGACAGCCCCTTCCGAAAAAGGGCTGCCAAAGCATCATCATTCCATTTGGTCAGGACTGCCCACTTTCGGAATTTCTGACAGTACAACTCAGCGTCTTCAAGACCCTGATTTAATGCCAACAAGGTTTTTTCAGCTTGATCAGTGACATTAGGTTCATCGTACAATAACCCCAGAGCCAGAAAAAATGCATCAATATCATTCAAAACAGGATCCCCAGGTGTCAGGGAAAAAGCCCAATCCTGAGGATCGCCGCGCAGGAGAGAGATGACAATTTGAATTTGCTGTGCTGCATTACCTGAAGACTTAGGCTTTAAGGCAAAAAACAACTTACAGTTATTTTTGAAATTCAGAAATTTAGCCCGATCCCCAAAAACAAATCTGGCATGGGAATCCTAGGTTCCACAACCGGTAACCCAGCAAGATAGGTAGCAATACTCAGAACCTCAGTGGCAAGCTGATCCACACGGCCAGACAACTGTGCAAACTCCATTGAGAGAAAAGAAAATCTTCCTCAGCACCCAGAGAAAAAGAGGGAAAAAATGCAACAGACAGAAAAAAAAAAAATCTCTGACAACTCTGACAACTTTTTTTTCTTTCCACACTTTTTTTCCCTTCTGTGAGTATCATATAATTTTCAGTTTTGGCCGGTGATATTGTTATGTTTCGGTAGCTGAGGAGGACAGGAACAACAGCAGGGCAGCCGAACACCTGAGATGTTGGTAACTGATGGGTTGCAGATTCCTAAACTAACGACACAACTAGAGGTAGCCGTGGAGCGTTCCTACGTTGATCCTAGACGCCTCGTCACAGCCTGAGAGATAACTACACCTAAAGGCAATAAAACAAAACTGATTGAAATGCAATAAAGTGTGGAAATATATGAAAATAAAAATGCAAATAATATCAAATACTAAAATAAATCACACCTGTCAATTGAATCCCAAAACAGAACAAAATGGATGGCAAAACCAGCCGAGTAGGAAAGCAGAAAACCTTAGTGCAAAAAGAACAGGGGAGGAGAAGAAGAGACTTCACCCAGGCAGTGGGAGTAAAAAATGAATTTTATTGAATATATGTATATAAAATAATTGCACAAGCATCAATAAAATGAATATAAAAAGGAACCTGACCCCACACAATACAATACCCTGGTATTTAACAAATCAGGCAAATAATTAAATATAACATGAAGTATGCATGAAAAATAGTGAAATAATGAAAAATATATATATTCATGCAAAAAATATCCAGAAACAAAAAATTAATCCGTGAAGTATATTGGTGTAATAAATGCACTATAACAAATAACCTACAGTGCAAAACATGGTGCAGAGTAAAACAAAAAAATAAAAAAATAAAAAAATAAAAAATAATCGCAAAATAAACTGGGTAGAGAAAAATGATGTGCCTAATAACTGATACCACACATAAAATTGTATATTGTGTGATGAAGATAACTAAAAAACAATTGCAATGTGATTCAATATAACCTACCCAGATGCGCACCACTGTGATATAGTAAACAGAATGTGCTTAAATGAGCACCATCACCATTACTATCGTGGCTACCAAACACCCATGCATTACGGACATACTACCTGAAAATACCAGGGGAGAAAGATAGTGGAGACAAGGCTGCCTAGAACGCGCCCCGACGCGCGTTTCGGAATGGTTATTCCTTCTGTTTACTATATCACAGTGGTGCGCATCTGGGTAGGTTATATTGAATCACATTGCAATTGTTTTTTAGTTACCTTCATCACACAATATACAATTTTATATGTGGTATCAGTTATTAGGCACATCATTTTTCTCTACCCAGTTTATTTTGCGATTATTTTTTATTTTTTTGTTTTACTCTGCACCATGTTTTGCACTGTAGGTTATTTGTTATAGTGCATTTATTACACCAATATACTTCACGGATTAATTTTTTGTTTCTGGATATTTTTTGCATGAATATATATATTTTTCATTATTTCACTATTTTTCATGCATACTTCATGTTATATTTAATTATTTGCCTGATTTGTTAAATACCAGGGTATTGTATTGTGTGGGGTCAGGTTCCTTTTTATATTCATTTTATTGATGCTTGTGCAATTATTTTATATACATATATTCAATAAAATTCATTTTTTACTCCCACTGCCTGGGTGAAGTCTCTTCTTCTCCTCCCCCTGTTCTTTTTGCACTAAGGTTTTCTGCTTTCCTACACCTAAAGGCAGAAAGATGAAAGCTATCTGCCCCGCAGCAGATCCCCAAAGAAAATAGGAAGCCCCCAAACATATAATGGCGGTTAGACAAGATAAAAATACAAACATAGGCAGAAAATAGACTGAGCATACGCTGGGGCACAAGCTGACTAAATAGGATAGGACAGGAGAGATTACTTTCTGCAACCCAGAAAACCCTACAAAAATCCAACAATTCTGATTACAAAAATACTGAAATCACACGATCTCGCCACCCACTACATCAGATCTCAGTGTGAACAAAAACCAAGCCGCAGCCGCTGAAAAAACAGGAAAAAGCAAATGAGCAAATAACAGTGGCTGCAGAAAAACTGTGAGGAGCTCAGGCCCCAGGAGGGGACCTGACTGACCTCCACAAAAGTGCAGAAAACAATGCAAAAAGCAAGCACAAAAAGAAAAGCAAAAAATATGTTATCTGAAAGCAGGAGATGCAGGCAGGACTCCAGCAAACTTCCAAATGAACCAGGAACCACAATTGAGACAAGAACAATTGATCACCGGCAACCATCATGGGAGGGAACCTCCCTTATATCAGACCAGTCCGTGATTCCAGATTGACACTCCTCGCTGAAAGGTTCAGTACTGACTGTAACCACCAGAGGGAGCCTCTGCTCAGAAACCATCTCTAGCACATTCATAACACCCCACCCAAATCTACTACGCATGGCACCTCATTCCTCATCCTGGTATGCATGGTCCCCTCATCCCCCAATCCTGGTATGCATGGTACCCCCTCATCCCTATCCTGGTATGCATGTTACCTGCTCATCCATATCCTGGTATTCATGGTTCCCTCTGTAACGGGTCTGGGAGGCGGAACCTCTGAGCTACTTATACAAAGGGGCGGACCTTGTAAGAGAGCGGGTGGCGACCAGGGTGGACGGGCAGGTAGTCACAGCAGATAACCGAGGTAGTCTCTGGATGAACGGGCAGGGAGTCGCGGCAAGTGACCGAGGCAGTCTCTGGATGAGTGGGCAGGAGGTCACGGCAAGTGACCGGGGCAGTCTCTGGATGAGTGGGCAGGAGGTCACGGCAAGTGACCGGGGCAGTCTCTGGACGAGTGGGCAGGAGGTCACGGCAAGTGACTGGGGCAGTCTCTGGATGAGTGGGTAGGAGGTCACGGCAAGTGACCGGGGTAGTCTCTGGATGAGTGTAGATATGACCTGTGATGGCTGAGCCTCCAGGTAGGCTAGCAGGCAGGTAACAGATGGGCGCTCCCAGGTGAGCGGGCAGTCAGGTAACAGATGAGCGCTCCCAGGTGAGCGGGCAGGTAGGTAACAGATGAGCGCTCCCAGGTGAGCGGGCAGGCAGGTCACAGATGAGCGCTCCCAGGTGAGCGGGCAGGCAGGTAACAGATGAGCGCTCCCAGGTGAGCGGGCAGGCAGGTAACAGATGAGCGCTCCCAGGTGAGCGGGCAGGCAGGTAACAGATGAGCGCTCCCAGGTGAGCGGGCAGGCAGGTAACAGATGAGCGCTCCCAGGTGAGCGGGCGGGCAGGTAACAGATGAGCGCTCCCAGGTGAGCGGGCAGGCAGGTAACAGATAGCGACAGACAGGTATCTGGCAAAGACCCTGAGGACTGAAGCAGAGTAGTGAACTGTGCAACAACATTGCTCGGGCACCTCCATTTTGGAGGAGGGGCCTTATAAAGGTGAAGTCCTCCGGCCATTGGCCGGGGACTCCTTAGGACGACGCGCGCGGCCCCTTTAAGAGGGAGGGCAGCGCCCGCGCCCTAAGCACAGAGGCAGGAAAGGAGCGTGCGCCGCCAGCAGAGCGGCAGGAGGACGCCGGACCTGGAGCAGAGGGGTGAGGGGAGCAGCGTCCCTGCCTGGCAGAGGGCAGGGACGCCGACGCTGGCGCTACAGTACCCCCACCTTTAGGCCCCCCCTTTTTTAGGCTAGAAAGAAATTTAGCTAGGATGAGAGGGGCATGGATGTTCTCCCGAGGCTCCCACGTTCTCTCCTCAGGACCAAACCCCTTCCAATCCACCAAAAAATAGGTCTTCCTTCTTACCCTTTTGGTGGCCAAAATGTTCTCTACCTCAAATTCGTTTTCAGCTGAAACCGGAGCAGGAGGCGTACCTGTAGACTTGGAAAAAGAGTTAAGTACCACCGGTTTGAGTAGAGATACATGGAAGGAGTTAGGGATCCGCAAGTTGGCCGGCAGTTTCAATTTATAGGCCACTGGGTTGATTTGACTGATGACCTCCAAAGGACCGATGAATCGAGGCCCTAACTTATAGGAAGGAATCTTGAGCCGGACATACTTGGACGAGAGCCAGACCTTATCCCCAGGACGGAATTGAGGAGGATCCAGACGTTTTTTATTAGCATGTCTTTTCATACGCTCGGATGACAGAAGGAGTGCGGACCGGGTACTCTCCCATATGGAGGAAAATTTGTTAACAAGAGATTCCGCAGCCGGATTGTCCACTGAGATGGAGACGGGAAATGGGATCCGAGGATGCTGACCGAAGACTACAAAAAACGGGGATTTGGAGGAAGATTCGCTCTTGTGATTGTTGTAAGAAAATTCAGCCCATGGCAGGAGATCCACCCAGTCAGAATGGTGGACATTAACGAAGTGCCGGAGGTAACTGGTCAGGATCTGATTGACCCGCTCAACTTGACTATTGGACTGTGGGTGGTAGGCGGAGGAGAAGTCCAAGGTGACGTCTAGCAATTTACAAGTGGCTCTCCAGAAACGTGAGGTGAACTGTACCCTCGATCCGACACGATATGGCGGGCAGGCCATGAAGACGGAAGATGTGGCGGATAACGTCTTTAGCCAGCTTGGGTGCAGATGGGAGGCCTGGCAGGGGAATATAGTGAGCCATCTTGGAAAAGCGGTCAACGACCACCCAAATGACCGTACAACCGGCAGAAACGGGGAGGTCCGTTATGAAGTCCATGGCTATATGCTGCCAGGGAGCAGCGGGTACAGGAAGCGGAAGGAGACGACCGGCAGGCAGATGTCTCGGAACCTTGTTGCGGCCACATGAGGCACAGGCAGAAACAAAGTCTATTACGTCCTTGTGCAGGGTAGGCCACCAGTAATGCCGAGTAATAAGCTGGAGGGTCTTTTTTTGACCGGCATGGCCAGCTAATTTAGACGAATGGCCCCAGTGTAGGATTCTCTCCCGATCGGGTACCGATACGAACGTCTTACCAGGAGGGAGACGATTTAGACTCACGGGAGCCACCTGCATTACTCTGGCGGGATCGATGATATGTTTCGGTTCCTCCTCGAGATCCGACACCAGGAAGGATCGGGACAAGGCGTCCGCCTTGATGTTCTTGTCTGCCGGGCGAAAATGTAGAACAAAATCGAAACGAGCAAAAAACAAGGACCACCGGGCCTGACGCGGGTTAAGTCTCTGGGCATGCTGGAGGTAAGCCAAGTTTTTGTGGTCCGTGTAAATAATTACCGGATGAAGAGCCCCCTCGAGTAGGTAACGCCACTCCTCCAATGCCAGCTTGATGGCCAATAACTCTCGGTCTCCTATGGAATAATTGCGCTCAGAAGAGGAGAAGAGTTTGGAGAAGAAGCCACAAGTGACCATCCTCCCGGAAGATGATTTTTGAGTAAGTACCACTCTAGCTCCAGAGGAGGAAGCGTCAACCTCCATGAAGAACTGCTTGTTGCCGTCCGGGCGATGCAGTACCGGGGCGGAAGAGAAGGCCTGTTTTAAGGAAAGAAAGGCTTCCTCTGCTTCGGGTGTCCACTCTTTGGGGTTAGCACCCTTACGGGTAAGTGCGGAAATTGGGCCAGTCCGGGAAGAGAAGTGCGGTATGAAGAGGCGGTAGTAGTTGGCGAAGCCCAGGAACCGCTGAATGGCCTTCAATCCCTCCGGTCGGGGCCATTTCTCGATGGCCGACAGTTTCTCTGGATCCATTCGTAGGCCGGTCTGAGAAATAACGTAGCCCAAAAACGGCAGCGAGGTCTGCTCAAAGAGCATTTCTCAAATTTAGCGAAGAGGTGATTCTGCCTGAGCCTGAGCAGAACCTGACGAACGTCCCTCCGGTGAGTCTGGAGATCCGGAGAGAAGACCAAGATGTCGTCCAGGTACACCACTACGCAGGAGTAGAGAAGGTCCCGGAAGATGTCATTGACCAACTCTTGAAAGACGGCAGGAGCATTACAGAGACCAAAGGGCATCACTAGATATTCATAGTGGCCGTCCCGGGTGTTAAATGCAGTCTTCCATTCATCCCCTTGACGGATACGGACCAGGTTGTACGCCCCATGGAGATCCAGTTTGGTGAAGATTCTAGCCCCCCTCAAACGATCAAATAATTCTGGAATGAGCGGAAGGGGGTATTTATTCTTCACCGTGATCTGGTTAAGACCTCTATAGTCTATACAGGGGCGAAGAGAGCCGTCCTTCTTTTTTACGAAAAAGAAGCCTGCTCCTGCCGGGGAGGTAGATTTCCGGATGAATCCCCTGGCCAAATTCTCCTCGATATATTCGGACATCGACCGGGTCTCAGCAGCGGATAATGGGTAAATACGCCCACGGGGAGGCGTAGTACCAGGTAACAGGTCAATAGGACAATCGTATGGTCTGTGAGGAGGTAATGTCTCTGCCTCTTTTTTATTAAAGACATCAGCAAATGACCAATAGGGAATCGGAAGTCCAGGTAGATTAGTTGGAGTAGGAGAAGGACAGACAGGATGAACAGGAACCAAACACATCTTATGACAATCCTGTCCCCAGCGAAGAACCTCTCCGGTCTGCCAGTCGAGCACGGGTCCATGTCTCTGGAGCC
The DNA here is from genome assembly GCA_033576555.1 of Oophaga sylvatica. Taxonomy (NCBI): domain Eukaryota; kingdom Metazoa; phylum Chordata; class Amphibia; order Anura; family Dendrobatidae; genus Oophaga; species Oophaga sylvatica. Next base: position 16,805 of record JARQOD010000581.1, on the reverse strand, counting down.
AAGGTAGCCCTAGTAAGAGGGCGTGAGAGAGTCCAGGCAGAACATGAAAAGAGATGCTCTCAGAATGCAGCATTCCCACTTGCAGAGTTATGGGTTCGGTGATGAGTTGGATGGGGTGTGGTAAAAGACCCCCGTCCACAGCAGCGACTGATAATGGTACAACCAGAGGTTTGGTGGGAATGCGGTATTTTTCTACCAGGGACTGTGACATAAGATTCCCGGCTGCTCCAGAGTCAAGTTGGGCTAGTTCAAAATAACGATTTTCCCCACAGAGAATGGAGACTGACAGCAGCAGAGATGGAGAGGCTTTCTCTTTGTCTAGGTCGACCTCTCTGAGCGAACCTAGACACAGGCGTTTCCCGACCTCTCCGGACAGGTACGAATCCGATGCTCCTTACTGCCACAGTAGAAGCAACTCCCCTCAGCACGGCGTAAATCCTGACGGGTTTTGACAATCTTGGTCTGGTCGACCTGCATAGGCTCAGGAGAGTGTGATTGGGGAGAAACGGAGGGAGTGACGGGTTTCTGAAACGTAGGAGCTAGACGTGGAAACCTCCTCTCACGGGTGACCTCTTTGGCCCGCTCCTGGAACCGTAGGTCAATCCGGGTGGTGTTGTGAATGGGTTTGAGATGAGTTCTGAGCAGAGGCTCCCTCTGGTGGTTACAAGCGGTACTAGTGAGGATTGGGAATCAGGTGTTACTGATTGGTCTTATTTAAGGGAATCATTTTCCCATCAGGGTTGCCGGTGATCAATTGTTCTGGTCTGAATCCTTCTTTCCAGTTTCCCTTGTAGCCTGCTGTGTCGTGTCTGCATCTCCTGCTATCAGATAAGACAATTTCTTATTTTGTGTTTTTGCTATATTTTTGCATTTTGTCCTGCACTTCTGTGGGGGCCTTCTGGTCCCCTCTGGGGGCTTTTGCCCTCTCAGTTTAGTCCAGCCACTGTGTTTTGTACTTTTGCTTTTTGCAGTTTTTTCAGTGGCTGCTGTTTTTGTTACACCAGAGAACTAATTTAGGTGGTAGAGGTCGTGTGATCTCAGGTGATTTTGAAATTAGTAGAGTTGGTGTTTTTCAGGGTTTTCTGGGATTGCAGTAAGTACCCTTCCTGTCCTTTTCTATTTAGATAGTTTGGGCCCCAGCGTTTGCTCATACTATTTTCTTTCTGTGTCAGTATTTCCTCTTGTCTAACCGCCATTACATGTTTGGGGGCTTTCTATTATCTTTGGGGTTCTGCTCCGGGCAGATAGCTTTCCTATTTCTATCTTTAGGTGTAGTTAGTTTCTCAGGCTGTGACGAGGCGTCTAGGACCATCGTAGGAACGCTCCACGGCTGCCTCTAGTTGCGGTGGTTAGTCAGGGTACTGCAATCTCATAGATTCCAACTGCTCTGGTGTATTTCCTTTTTTACCTGCACTCCTCAGCTACCGTAACATAACAGTATCACCGGCCATAAAAATTGTATGGTACTCACAGAAGGGAAAAAATATTTTGAAGGAAGAAAAGTTGTCAGAGATATTTTTCTGTTTGTTGCATTTTTTTTTTTTTTTCCCTCTGTATCTCTGGGTGCTGGGGAGGATCTTTTCTCCCAATGGAGTTTGCACAGTTGTCTGGCCGTGTGGATCAGCTTGCCACTGAGGTTCGGAGTATTGCTGCATATCTTGCTAGGTTGCCTGTTGTGGAACCTAGGATCCCCATGCCAGATTTGTTTTCAGGGGATCGAGCTAAGTTTCAGAATTTCAAAAATAATTGTAAATTGTTTCTTGCCTTAAAATCTAAGTCCTCAGGAAACGCAGCGCAGCAGGTTCAAATTGTCATCTCTCTCCTGCGCGGCGATCCTCAGGATTGGGCTTTTTCCCTCACACCTGGGGATCCTGTTTTGAGTGATGTTGATGCATTTTTTCAGGCTTTGGGGTTATTGTACGATGAGCCTAATGTCACTGATCAAGCTGAAAAAGCCTTGTTGGCATTAAATCAGGGCTTGATGACGCTGAGTTATACTGTCAGAGATTCCGTAGGTGGGCAGTCCTGACCAAATGGAATGACGACGCTTTGGCGGCCCTTTTCCGGAAGGGTCTGTCGGATAATGTAAAGGATGTTATGGTGGGATTCCCTGTCCCCTCTGGTCTCAATGATTCTATGTCATTAGCGATTCAAATTGACAGACGTTTGCGTGAGCGGAGAAGTATGCGTGGAGTGGTGTTGCCTTGTGAACCAGCTGCTGAGCCCATGCAGTGTGATGGAGTGGTGTCTGGGGCACAGCGTCATGAGTTTCGAAAGCGCAATGGGTTATGTTTCTACTGTGATGATGCCTCTCATGCTATTTCAGTCTGCCCTAAGCGGGGAAGACGTTTTGCACGCTCAGTTGTCTTGGGTAGTGTTCAGACTAAGTTTTTATTAACTGTCACTCTGATATGCTCTCTGTCCTCATTTTCTGCTCAGGCTTTCGTTGATTCTGGAGCAGCTATTAACCTGATGGATTATGATTTTGCTAAACGTTGTGGATTTCCCTTGATACCCCTACAGAAGTCTATTCCCCTACTGGGATCGATTCTACCCCTTTGGCTGAGAATAAACCCCAGTTTTCTACTCAGGTGATAATGAGGGTTGAACCTGATCACCAGGAGTGCTGCAAATTTTTGGTTCTATATAATCTGCATGACATTATCGTGCTGGGTTTCCCTTGGTTACAGTCTCATAATCCTGTTTTGGATTGGAAATCTGTGTCTGTAACCAGTTGGGGCTGCCAATGTGTTAATACCAACACTCCTGTTTTTTCTGCCTCCCCCCAGGCTGAGGATGTTCCTGACTTTTTGTTTGATTTTTCTGATGTGTTTAGCGAAAGTAAATCTGCATCCTTACCTCCCCATAGGAGCTATGACTGCGCTATTGAATTAGTGCCAGGTAGTAAATTCCCTAAGGGTCGCCTTTTTAACTTGTCTGTACCTGAACATGACGCTATGCGGTCTTATATCAAGGAATCATTGGAGAAGGGTCATATCAGACCATCCTCTTCACCCTTAGGTGCCGGTTTTTTCTTTGTGGCCAAAAAAGATGGTTCATTAAGGCCGTGTATTGATTATCGTCTCTTGAACAATATTACTGTGAAATATCAATACCCGTTACCCTTGATTTCTGACCTGTTTTCCAGGGTGAAAAACGCTACTTGGTTTACCAAGCTTGACCTCAGGGGGGCGTATAACCTTATTCGCATTAAGCACGGGGATGAATGGAAGACGGCATTTAACACCCCTGAAGGGCATTTTGAGTACCTTGTGATGCCCTTTGGGCTCACTAATGCTCCTTCCGTCTTCCAGTCCTTCATGAATGACATTTTCAGGGATTTTGTGGACAAGTTTCTGATTGTTTATTTGGATGATATCTTGATTTTTTCTAATGACTGGGACTCTCATGTGAAACATGTTCGAACTGTATTCCAGATTTTGAGAGAGAATGCTCTGTATGTGAAGGGATCAAAGTGTCTTTTTGGCGTACAGAAGATCTCATTTCTGGGATTCATTTTGTCCCCATCTGTTATTGAAATGGACCCGGTCAAGGTTCAGGCCATCTGTGATTGGGTCCAACCTACTTCATTAAAGGCTCTTCAGAGATTTTTGGGTTTTGCCAATTTTTATCGTAAATTTATTGGTAATTTCTCTGTTATTGTTAAACCATTAACTGATTTGACCAGAAAGGGTTCTGATGTGGTGAATTGGCCTCCTGAGGCAGTCTCTGCGTTTCAGGAACTTAAGCAGAGATTCACTTCTGCTCCTGTTCTACGGCAGCCTGATGTTTCTCTGCCATTTCAGGTGGAGGTTGATGCCTCTGAAATTGGGGCAGGTGCCGTTTTGTCCCAAAAAGATCCAGAGACCTCTAAAAGTAACCCTTGTGCCTTTTTCTCTCGAAAATTTTCTCCTACTGAACGTAATTATGACGTGGGTAATCGGGAGTTATTGGCCATGAAGTGGGCTTTTGAAGAGTGGAGACATTGGCTGGAGGGAGCCAAACATCAGGTGGTGGTCCTTACGGACCATAAGAATCTGGTCTATCTGGAATCTGCCAAGCGACTCAATCCTAGACAGGCCAGGTGGGCCTTGTTTTTCACACGTTTTAATTTTGTGGTTTCCTTTCTTCCTGGCACTAAGAATGTTAAGGCGGATGCCCTCTCGAGGAGTTTCCTTGCGGACTCTCCTGAGCTATCTGATCCCTCTGTTATTTTGAAGGAGGGTGTAGTTCTTTCCGCCATCTCGCCTAATTTGAGACTTGCTCTGGAGGGGTGTCAGGAGGATAGGCCCGAGCGCTGCCCTGTTGGAAAATTGTTTGTCCCGGACCAATGGAAAAAGAGTGTGATGTCTGAGATTCATTGTTCCGCATTGGCTGGGCATCCCGGAATTTTTGGTACCAGAGACTTGGTTAGTCGGTCCTTTTGGTGGCCTACCTTGTCTCGCGATGTCAGGGAATTTGTGCAGTCCTGCGGGACTTGCTCTCGCTCCAAGCCTTGCTCTCGCTCTAGTGGTTTGTTGATGCCATTGCCTGTGCCCAAGAGACCATGGACCCATATCTCTATGGATTTCATTTCCGATCTTCCTGTTTCTCAGAGAATGACCACCATCTGGGTAATTTGTGATAGGTTTTCCAAAATGATACATCTTGTGCCATTACCTAAGTTGCCTTCCTCCTCTGAATTGGTGCCGTTGTTCCTTCAGCACGTGGTTCGTTTACACGGCATTCCTGAGAACATTGTGTCTGACAGAGGAGTCCAGTTTGTTTCCAGATTTTGGAGGACTTTTTGTTCTAAACTGGGTGTTCAATTGTCCTTTCTCCTCGGCATTTCATCCTCAGACCATGGTCAAACTGAGAGAACAAACCAGACATTGGAGACTTATCTAAGATGCTTTGTGTCTGCTGATCAGGATGACTGGGTCTCTTTTTTGCCTTTGGCTGAGTTTGCTCTTAATAATAGGGCTAGCTCTGCCACTTTGATGTCTCCGTTTTTCTGTAATTCTGGGTTTCACCCTCGATTTTCTTCAGGACAGACGGAGGCTTCTGTCTGTCCAGGTGTTGACTCTGTTGTTGAGCGTATGCAGCAGATTTGGGACCAGGTAGTGGAGAGTTGTCCCTCTCTCAGAGAAGGCCCAGCGGTTTGCTAACCGGCATAGGACTGATGGTCCTCGGTTTAAAGTGGGGGACTTGGTCTGGTTGTCCTCAAAGAATATTCCTATGAGAGTAGCATCTCCTAAATTTAAGCCTAGGTTCATTGGACCTTATAAGATCATGGAGATTATTAATCCTGTTTCTTTTCGTTTGCTTCTTCCAGGGACATTTAAGATCCATAACGTGTTCCACAAGTCCTTGTTGAAGAGGTTTGTTGAGCCAGTGGTTCCTGCTGCTGTGCTCCTGACCCTGTTTTGGTTGAGGGCAATCTGGAGTATGTGGTTGAGAAAATATTGGATTCTCGTTTTTCTAGACGAAGACTCCAGTATTTGGTTAAATGGAGAGGTTATGGTCAGAAGATAATTCTTGGTGTTTGCTTCGGACATCCATGCAGGAGAACTTATCCGTGCGTATCATAGAACTCATCCTGACCGACCTGGTTGCTCAAATGAGGGTTCGGTGACCCCTCCTCAAGGGGGGGTTACTGTTGTGAATGGGTTTGAGATGAGTTTCTGAGCAGAGGCTCCCTCTGGTGGTTACAAGCGGTACTAGTGAGGATTGGGAATCAGTGTTACTGATTGGTCTTATTTAAGGGAATCATTTTCCCATCAGGGTTGCCGGTGATCAATTGTTCTGGTCTGAATCCTTCTTTCCAGTTTCCCTTGTAGCCTGCTGTGTCGTGTCTGCATCTCCTGCTATCAGATAAGACAATTTCTTATTTGTGTTTTTGCTATATTTTTGCATTTTGTCCTGCACTTCTGTGGGGCCTTCTGGTCCCCTCTGGGGGCTTTTGCCCTCTCATTTAGTCCAGCCACTGTGTTTTGTACTTTTGCTTTTTGCAGTTTTTTCAGTGGCTGCTTTTTTGTTACACCAGAGAACTAATTTAGGTGGTAGAGGTCGTGTGATCTCAGGTGATTTTGAAATTAGTAGAGTTGGTGTTTTTTCAGGGTTTTCTGGGATTGCAGTAAGTACCCTTCCTGTCCTTTCTATTTAGATAGTTTGGGCCCCAGCGTTTGCTCATACTATTTCTTTCTGTGTCAGTATTTCCTCTTGTCTAACCGCCATTACATGTTTGGGGGCTTTCTATTATCTTTGGGTTCTGCTCCGGGGCAGATAGCTTTCCTATTTCTATCTTTAGGTGTAGTTAGTTTCTCAGGCTGTGACGAGGCGTCTAGGACCATCGTAGGAACGCTCCACGCTGCCTCTAGTTGCGGTGGTTAGTCAGGGTACTGCAATCTCATAGATTCCAACTGCTCTGGGGTATTTCCTTTTTTACCTGCACTCCTCAGCTACCGTAACATAACAGGGTGGCGAGAGTTATAAGTCATCGAGAGTGGTAGGAATGTCCCGACCGGCGAGTTCATCTTTAATACGGCCGACAAAAACCCCCCCAGAAAACGGATACCAGAGCGTCGTTGTCCCAGGCCAGCTCCGATGCAAGGGTACAAACCGTATGGCATATTGGCCCATAGTGAGATTTCCCTACGGAGGCGTAGCAGAGATGATGCGGATGAGATCTTTCGTCCGGGTTCGTCAAAGACTTTCCGAAAAGCCGCGAGAAAGGCAGACAGGTCGACACCAGAGGATCCTCCTCTCTCCCAAAGAGGATTCAGCCAGCCAGGGCCTCTCCAGTGAGATGGACATGATGAAGGCAATTTTGGCCCGGTCGGAGTTAAACTGGTGGGAGAGAAGTTCAAAGTGCAGAGTGCACTGATTAATGAAGCCCCGAGCCTGAGCAGGGTCGCCTCCAAAGCGAGGAGGTGCGGAGAGCCGGGTCCGTGACAGAGCCCATGGAATTGGGGAGCAGAGGGACTGCCGATTGCGAGTCATGGCACCAGCGGTGGTTGCTGGTGGAGCTGTCAGAGTGTCCAGGCGAGAATTGACATTCCGCAGGTGACCCAGGATGGACTCCTGTTGGGACTTCTGACGGGACAGTTCATGACACAGGTCCGAGATGGAGGAACTTGGGCGCCACCGGGTTCCATGGCCCGAGCAAACTGTAAACGGGTCTGGGAGGCGGAACCTCTGAGCTACTTATACAAAGGGGCGGACCTTGTAAGAGAGCGGGTGGCGACCAGGGTGGACGGCAGTAGTCACAGCAGATAACCGAGGTAGTCTCTGAAGAACGGGCAGGGAGTCGCGGCAAGTGACCGAGGCAGTCTCTGGATGAGTGGGCAGAGGTCACGGCAAGTGACCGGGCAGTCCTGGATGAGTGGGCAGGAGGTCACGGCAAGTGACCGGGGCAGTCTCTGGATGAGTGGGCAGGAGGTCACGGCAAGTGACCGGGCAGTCTCTGGATGAGTGGGTAGGAGTCACGGCAAGTGACCGGGTAGTCTCTGGATGAGTGTAGATACGACCTGTGATGGCTGAGCCTCCAGGTAGCGCTAGCAGGCAGGTAACAGATGGGCGCTCCCAGGTGAGCGGGCAGTCAGGTAACAGATGAAGCGCTCCCAGGTGAGCGGGCAGGTAGGTAACAGATGAGCGCTCCCCAGGTGAGCGGGCAGGCAGGTCACAGATGAGCGCTCCCAGGTGAGCGGGCAGGCAGGTAACAGATGAGCGCTCCCAGGTGAGCGGGCAGGCAGTAACAGATGAGCGCTCCCAGGTGAGCGGGCAGCAGGTAACAGATGAGCGCTCCCAGGTGAGCGGGCAGGCAGGTAACAGATGAGCGCTCCCAGGTGAGCGGGCGGGCAGGTAACAGATGAGCGCTCCCAGGTGAGCGGGCAGGCAGGTAACAGATAGCGACAGACAGGTATCTGGCAAAGACCCTGAGACTGAAGCAGAGTAGTGAACTGTGCAACAACATTGCTTGGGCACCTCCATTTTGGAGGAGGGGCCTTATAAAGGTGAAGTCCTCCGGCCATTGGCCGGGACTCCTTAGGACGACGCGGCGCGGCCCCTTTAAGAGGGAGGGCAGCGCCCGCGCGCGCGCCCTAAGCACAGAGGCAGGAAAGGAGCGTGCGCCGCCAGCAGAGCGGCAGGAGGACGCCGACCTGGAGCAGAGGGTGAGGGAGCAGCGTCCCTGCCTGGCAGAGGGCAGGGACGCCGACACCGGCGCTACACCCTCACCCCCCAATCCCGGTATGCATGGTCCCCTCACCCCCAATCCTGGTATGCATGCTCCCCTCACCCCCCCAATCCTGTATGCATGGTTTCCCTCCTGCCCAATACTGAATGCATGGTCCCCTCACCCCCCAATCCTGATGTGCATGGTCCCCTCCACCCCCTATCTTGATGTGGCATGGTCCCCTCACCCCCCAATCCTGAGGTGCATGGCCCCCTCAGCCCCCAATCCTGATGTGCATGGTCCCGTCACCCTGTCCTGTTGAGCATGGTCCCCCTCACCCCCAATCCTGATGTGCATGGTATCACCCACCAATCCTGGTGTGCATGATCCCCTCACCCCCAATCCTGATATGCTGGTACCCTCACTAACAATCCTGATATGCATGGTCCCCTTACCCCCCAATCCTGATATGCATGGTCCCCTCACCCCCCAATCCTGGTATGCATGTCCCCTCACCCCCTAATCCTGATATGCATGGTCCCCTGTTATGATTTGGTAGCTGAGGAGAGCAGGCAAAAAAAGGCAATACACCAGAGAGGTTGGAATCTATGGGATTGCAGTACCCTGACTAACCACCACAACTAAAGGCAGCCGTGGAGCGTACCTACGTTGGTCCTAGACGCCTCGTCACAGCCTGAGAACTAACTACACCTAAAGATAGAAAGAGGAAAGCTATCTGCCCCGGAGCAGATCCCCAAAGAACATAGAAAGCCCCCAAACATGTAATGGCGGTTAGACAAGAAGAAATACTGACACAGACAGAAAATAGTATGAGCAAACGTTGGGGCCCAAACTTCCTAAATAGAAAAGGATAGAAGGGCACTTACTGCAATCCCCAAAAACCCTGAAAGTACCAACTCTACTAATTACAAAAACACCTGAGATCACACGACCTCTACCACCTAAATTAGTTCCTGGTGTAACAAAAACTAAACAGCAACCACTGAAAAAACGAAAAGGCAAATGAACAAACAACAGTGGCTGAACTAAACTGAGAAGAGCACAAGCCCCCGAAGGGACCCGGCAGACCCCCACAGAAGTGCAGGACAAAATGCAAAAAGCAAGCACAAAAAACTAATAGAAGAAAAAGTCTTATCTGTTAGCAGAAGATGCAGGCACGAAACAGCAAGCTACAAAGCGAACAGGAATCAAAGATGAGACCAGAACAATTGATCACCCGCAACCCTGATGGAGGGAACCTCCCTTATATAAGACCAGTCAGTAACACCTGATCTCCAATCTTCACAATCTTCATTGGATAGTTCAGTACTGTTTGTAACCACCAGAGGGAGCTTCTGCTCAGAATTCATTTCTAGCACATTCACAACAGTCCCCTCACCCCCCCAATTCTGGTATGCATGGTCCCACACCCCCCAATCCTGATGTGCATGGTCTCCTCACCCCCCAATCCTGATGTGCATGGTCCCCCTCACCCCCTATCCTGATGTGCATGGTCCCCTCACCCCCCAATCCTGTTGAGCATGGTCCCTCACCCCCCAATCCTGATGTGCATGGTCTCACCCCCCAATCGTGATGTGCATGATCCCCTCACCCCCAATCCTGATATGCATTGTACCCTCACCTCCAATCCTGATATGCATGGTCCCCTTACCCCCAATCCTGATATGCATGGTCCCCTCACCCCCCAATCCTGGTATGCATGGTCCCCTCACCCCCCAATCCTGTATGCATGATCCCATCACCCCCCAATCCTGATGTGCATGGTCCCCTCACCCCCAATCCTGATGTGCATGGTCCCCTCACCCCCCAATCCTGATGTGCATGGTCCCCCCCACCCCCCAATCCTGATGTGCATGGTCCCCTCACTCCCAATCCTGATGTGCATGGTCCGCTCACACCCCCAATCCTAAATGTGAATGGTACTCTCAGCCCCCTATCCTGATGTGCAGGGCCCCCTCTCCCCCCCAATCCTGATGTCATGGTCCGCTCACTCCCCAACCCTGATGTGCATGGTCCCCTCACCCCCAATCCTGATGTGCATGGTGACCTCACCCCCCAATCCTGATGTGCATGGTCCTCTCACCCCCAATCCTGAGGTGCATGGTCCCCTAACCCCCAATCCTGATGTGCATGGCCCCCTCCCCCCCCCCAACCCTGACGTGCATGGTCCCCTTACCCCCCAACCCTGATGTGCATGGTCCGCTCACCCCCCTATCCATCCTGATGTGCATGGCCCCCTCACCCCCCCTACCTGATGTGCATAGTCCCCTCACAACCCCTATCCTCATATGCAGGCCCCCCTCACTGCTATTAAACTGCACAGATACCCAAAAAAAAAAACCATTTATACTCACCTTCATCCCTGTGCTCCAGCGCTGTTCCGTTCTGCTGGACGCCGGGAAGGAGAGCGGTGCCGGAGTACGCGCATGCCCATACCGCGCGGTCCGCGCCATATGCTGTAAATGTGTCTTCAGCAAAATGGCGCCGGATAGCGCTATTGCGCATGCGTGATCCGACGCGCCCCTCCTGTCTCTCCTGGCCCCGGGAGAAGAGAAGCGCCGCGGCAACGCTCCTCCCGTCAGGTAAGTATATGAGTTATGGCGCCGGAGATCTCGGTATGCATCCAGTACGCATAGCACGATCTCCGCGCCATACAGAGTACTCACCGCTCTGGATGCCTCATTCTGTCTGGAGCCAGACTGCGCAGGCGGTCGCGCTTGTGCAGTCTATAAAGGCTTCAGACAGAGTGACGCTCCTAGCGTTATAATTATAGACTAGTGATTAACCCGTTCTACGCCCGGGTGGCAAGCATTTTTATTGGTATATGGTCTCCCATCCTGGTATGTGCTGCCCCCTCCTATCCTGGTTTGCATGGTCCCCTCACCCCCACCCAATCCTGGTATGCTGGCACCCAATACCTCATCCTGGTAATGCATGGTCCCCTCACCCCCCAATCCTGGTATGCAAGGTATCCCCTCTCCCTATCCTATATGCATGGTCCCCTCACCCCAATCATGGTATGCATGGTCCCCTCCCCCCAATCCTGAATGCATGGTCCCCTCACCACCCAATCTCGTATGCATTGGTGTCCCACCCCCCAATCCTGGTATGCATGGTCCCTCACCACCCAATCCTGATATGCATGGTGCCCTCACCCCCCCAATCCCGGTATGCATGGTGTCCTCATCCTCCAATCCTGGTATCATTGGTCCCCATTTCCCCCCAATCCTGGTATACATGTTCCACCCTCATCCCTATCGTAGGATGTATGGGACCCCCTCACCCCCCAATTCTGGTATGCAGGTTCCTTCATCCCGAATCCTGGTATGCATGGTACCCTTTTACCACCCTATCCTTGTATGCATGGTATCCCTCATCCCCCAATCCTGATATGCATGGTCCCCCTCACCCCCTATCCTGATATGCATGGTCCCCTCACCCCACAATCCTGATATGCATGGTTCCCTCACCCCCCAATCCTGATATGCATGGCGTCCTCAGTCCCCTATCCTGATATGCATGCCCCCTCATCCCCTATCCTGATATGCATGGCCCCGCAGTCCCCTATCCTGATATGCATGGCCCCCTCAGTCCCCTATCCTGATACCATGGCCCCTTCAGTCCCCTATCCTTATATGCATGGCCCCCTCAGTCCCCCTATCCTGATATGCATGGCCCCCTCAGTCCCCTATCCTGATTGCATGGCCCCCGCAGTCCCCTATCCTGATATGCATGGCCCCCCTCAGTCCCCTATCCTGATATGCATGGCCCCCGCAGTCCCCCATCCTGATATGCATGGCCCCCTCAATCCCCTATCCTGATATGCATGGCCCCCTCAGTCCCCTATCCAGATATGCATGGCCCCCGCAGTCCCCTATCCTGATATGCATGGCCCCCTCAGTCCCCTACCTGATATGCGTGGCCCCCTCATTCCCTATCCTGATAATCATGGCCCCCTCCCTCCCCTATTCTGATATGCATGGCCCTCGCAGTCCCCTATCCTGATATGCATGGCCCCCTCAGTCCCCTATCCTGATATGCATGGCCCCCGCAGTCCCCTATCCTGATATGCATGGCCCCCTCAGTCCCCTATCCTGAAATGCATGGCCCCCCCCAGTCCCCTAACCTGATATGCATGGCCCCCGCAGTCCCCTATTCCTGATATGCATGCTACCTCTCACCCCCGATCCTGTATGTATGGTCCCCTCAGTCCGCTATCCTGATATGCATGGCCCCCGCAGTCCCCTATCCTGATATGCATGGCACCCCGCAGTCCCCTATCCTGATAGCATGGCCCCCCGCAGTCCCCTATCCTGATATGCATGGGCCCCCCCAGTCCCCTAGCCTGATATGCATGGCCCCCTCAGTCCCCCATACTGATATGCATGACCCCGCAGTCCCCTATCCTGATACGCATGGCCCCCGCAGTCCCCTATCCTGATATGCAATGGCCCCCGCAGTCCCCTATACTGATATGCATGGCCCCCGCAGTCCCCTATCCTGATGTGCATGGCTCCCGCAGTCCCCTATCCTGATATGCATTCTACCTCTCACCCCCGTATCCTGATATGCATGGCCCCCTCAGTCCCCTAATCCTGATATGCATGGCCCCCGCAGTCTCCTATCCTGATATGCATGGCCCCCGCAGTCCCCTATCCTGATATGCATGGCCCCCTCAGTCCCCTATCCTGATATACATGGCCCCCGCAGTCCCCTATCCTGATATGCATGGCCCCCGCAGTCCCCTATCCTGATATGCATGGCCTCAGTCCCCTATCCTGATATGCATGGCCCCCCGCAGTCCCCTATCCTGATATGCATGGCCCCCCAGTCCCTTATCCTGATATGCATTGCCCCTCAGTTCCCTATCCTGATATGCATGGCCCCCGCAGTCCCCTATACTTATATGCATGGCCCCCGCAGTCCCCTATCCTGATATGCATGGCCCCCTCCCGTCCCCCTACCTGATAGCATGGCCCCCTCAGTCCCCTATCCTGATATGCATGGCTCCCGCAGTCCCCTATCCTGATATGCATGGCCCCCTCAGTCCCCTATCCTGATATGCATGGCCCCCGCAGTCCCCTATCCTGATATGCATGGCCCCCGCAGTCCCCTAATCCTGATATCATGCCCCCGCATCCCCTAACCTGATATGCATGGCCCCCTCAGTCCCCTATCCTGAAATGCATGGCCCCCGCAGTCCCCTAACCTGATATGCATGGCCCCCGCAGTCCCCTATCCCTGATATCATGCTACCTCTCACCCCCGTATCCTGATATGTATGGTCCCCTCAGTCCGCTATCCTGATATGCATGGCCCCCGCAGTCCCTATCCTGATATGCATGGCACCCGCAGTCCCCCTATCCTGATATGCATGGCCCCCGCAGTCCCCTATCCTGATATGCATGGCCCCCGCAGTCCCCTAGCCTGATATGCATGGCCCCCTCAGTCCCCTATACTGATAATGCATGGACCCCCCGCAGTCCCCTATCCTGATACCATGGCCCCCGCAGTCCCCTATCCTGATATGCATGGCCCCCGCAGTCCCCTATACTGATATGCATGGCCCCCGCAGTCCCCTATCCTGATGTGCATGGCTCCCGCAGTCCCTATCCTATATGGCATTCTACCCTCACACCCGTATCCTGATATGCATGGCCCCCTCAGTCCCCTATCCTGATATGCATGGCCCCCGCAGTCTCCTATCCTGATATGCATGGCCCCCGCAGTCCCCTATCCTGATATGCATGGCCCCTCAGTCCCCTATCCGATATACAGGCCCCCGCAGTCCCCCTATCCTGATATGCTGGCCCCCGCAGTCCCCTATCCTGATATGCATGCCTCAGTCCCCTATCCTGATATGAAATGGCCCCCGCAGTCCCCTATCCTGATATGCATGGCCCCCGCAGTCCCTTATCCTGATATGCATTGCCCCCTCAGTTCCCTATCCTGATATGCATGGCCCCCGCAGTCCCCTATACTTATATGCATGGCCCCCGCAGTCCCTTATCCTGATATGCATGGCCCCCTCAGTCCCCCTATCCTGATATCATGGCCCCCTCAGTCCCCTATCCTGAATGCATGGCTCCCGCAGTCCCCTATCCTGATATGCATGGCCCCCTCAGTCCCCTATCCTGATATGCATAGGCCCCCGCAGTCCCCTATCCTGATATGCAGGGGCCCCCGCAGTCCCCTATCCTGATATGCATGGCCCCCGCATCCCCTATACTGAAATGCATGGACCCCGCATTTCCCCTATCCTGATATCATGGCCCCGCAGTCCCCTATCCTGAATGCATGGCCCCTCAGTCCCCTATCCTGATATGCATGGCCCCGCATTCCCCATCCTGATATGCATGGCCCCTGCAGTCCCTTATCCTGATATGCATTGCCCCCTCAGTCCCCTATCCTGATATGCATGGCCCCCGCAGTCCCCTATCCTGATAATGCATGGCCCCCGCAGTCCCCTATCCTGATATGCATGGCCCTCTCAGTCCCCTATCCTGATATGCATGGCCCCTCAGTCCCCTATCCTGATATCATGCCCCCACATCCCCTACCTGATATGAATGGTCCCCTCACCCCCCAATCCTGTATGCATGGTCCCCTCACCACTCTAATCCTGATGTGCATGGTCCCCTCACCCCCCCCAACCCTTATGTGCATGGTCCCCTCACCCCCCCAACCCTGATGTGCATGGTCCACTCACCCCCCAATCCTGATGTGCATGGTCCCCCACCCCCCAACCCTGATGTGCATGGTCCACTCACCCCCCAATCCTGATGTACATGGTCCCCTCACCCCCCAACCCTGAATGTGCATGGTCCACTCACCCCCCAATCCTGATGTGCATGGTCCCCTCACCCCCCCAACCCTGATGTGCATGGTCCACTCACCCCCCAAATCCTGATGTGCATGGTCCCCTCACCCCCCAACCCTGATGTGCATGGTCCCGCTCACCCCCCAATCCTGATGTACATGGTCCCCTCACCCCCCCAACCCTTATGTGCATGGTCCACTCACCCCCCAATCCTGATGTCATGGTCCCCTCACCCCCCTATCCTGATATGCATGGCCCCCTGACCGTTTTTAAACGCACAGATACCCCAAAAAAAAAAAAACATTTATACCCCACCTTTTTTCCCCTGTGCTCCAGCGCTGTTCCGTTCCTGCTGGACGCGGGGGAGGAGAGCGGCGCCAGAGTACGTGGCATGCCCATACCGCGCGGTTCCGCGCCATATTTCTGAAGACACACTGCAATTGTGTCTCAGCAAAATAACGCTGAATAGCGCTATTGCGCATGCGCGATCCGACGCGCACTCCCTGGTCTCCTGCCCCGGGAGAAGAGAAGCGCCGCGGCAACGCTCCTCCCGGTCCCGGTAAGTATGTGAGTAAGGCGCCAGAGATCGCGGTATGCATCCAGTACGCATAGCACATCTCTGGCGCCCATACAGATACTCACTGCTGGATGCCTCACTCTGTCTGGAGCCAGACTGCGCAGTCTATAAAGATTCAGACAGAGTGACGCTCCTAAACCCTTATATTATAGATAACGGCGATCGTAAAAGCGGTGTCGGTAAAAACCGACCTGAATCATGTTCTCTGGGGTCTCGGCTACCCCCCGTAGCCGAGACCCCAGAGAAAACCGACTCTGGGGGGCGCTAGAGGCTTTTTCCACAGCGCCGTTAACAGTACCCTTAATGACCGCCGTTAAAAGGCGTATCGGCGGTCGTTAAGGGGATATAGTAGAGTGTTGTATGTATGGGCAGGTGAGGCCTTTCTTTTGGGGTGTGTGAGTGTGTGTCAGTGTGTGTGCATGTTTCTTTTATGTTTAATATAATTTTGGTTAGGGGTAATGTTCCTGTGAAGCTGCAATAGCTTTAAAGGACGAAGGACTCTGGACTTTTTGGTTATTTGAAGCTGGTTCCTTTTGTTTCTGTTACTTTTTTAGCTGTTTTTATTTCTGTACAGTTTATTAATTTATTATGATGTTTTGTTTATATTTTTATAATAAAAGAATTGCATCTACTGAGGCCCCTGATCATGTGACCCTGACTCCCCCCTCCTCTGACCTCATCACAGTCCTGCATCCACTGAGGCCCCTGATCATGTGACCCCTGACTCCTCCCCTCCTGTGACCTCATCAAAAGGTCCTGTGCACACACTGAGACCCCTGATCATGTGACCCCTACTCCTCCCCTCCTGTGACCTCATCACAGGTCCTGTGCACAGAGCAGCTGTAAAACAGTCTGGCCGCGGTGGTCTCACCTGCTCTTCATTCTCTTCTTCATCCTGGATCCATAGAGCTGAATAGAGAGCGATGTTCCTTCGTCTGAGGGAGAATTGATGGGACGTTTTCTTTCCACCTCCACTTTACCCAGTAAATCCCCCCAGGACTGTAGCAGGTGAAGACCCCGATATCTACAGGTGTCCCTTCTAATTGGGGGAGCTGTCACCTCAATAAAACCTCGGACAGTTCTGACAAGCACAGAAAAGTGCCCCTTTCTCTACCGCTTCATTGGGGGACACAGGAAACCTTGGGTGTATGCTGCTGCCCCCTAGGAGGCTGACACTATGCAGAAAAAAGTTATTTCTTCCTCCGCAGTGTACACCCCTCCGACAGGAGCAA
>JARQOD010000580.1:113898-139844 GCA_033576555.1 Oophaga sylvatica | reverse complement strand
GCCCCCCCAAAGCAAGCCAATCACTGTAATGCCCTTCTCTAAGATGGTGGTGGACGCTGCCCATGTCATCTCGTTGCCCACATTGTACGTCCTTGCTCATTGGCTGAAAAAAGGCACCTGCAAGCATTATGGGGAAAACCGACTTTGGCGCTCATTTTGCAGAACGCATGGCCGACTTCACGCTATGGTCGGATTTCGATCGGCGAAACCCGACTTTGGCGAAAGTTGGCGACTTATGAATCTGACCGACCTGTTTCGCTCAACTCTAATGATGCTTCTTTCAAATTATCTGGCCATATTAACAGACGTAATTGTATTTACTGGTATAATGAGAACATGCATTTAACATTAGAGCAACAACTAAATACCGTATATACTCATGTATAAGCCGACCGGTGAATAAGCCGACCACCCTAATTTTGCCACAAAAAACTTGGAAAACTTATTGACTCACGTATAAGCCGGGTGTATAAGTTGCTGTCCTGCTCTGTGCTCCCCCATCCAGCTCTGTGCGCCCCCATTCTCCTCTGTGCTCCCCTCCTCCTGCTCCATTATCCTGTCCTGCTCCGTGCTTTCCATCCTCCCCCGTCCTGCTCCATGCTCCCCATCCAGCTCTGCACTCCCCCATTCTCCTCTGTGCCCACCCCCGTCCTGCTCCGTGCTCTCCGTCCTCCCCCCGTTCTGCTCCGTGCTCTCCGTCCTCCCCCCGTTCTGCTCCGTGCTCTCCGTCCTCCCCCCGTCCTGCTCTGTGCTCTCCGTCCTGCTCCGTGCTCTCCGTCCTCCCCCCGTCCTGCTCTGTGCTCTCCGTCCTCCCCCGTCCTGCTCCGTGCTCTCCGTCCTCCCCCCCCCGTCCTGCTCCGTGCTCCTTGTCCTCCTCCATGCTCCCCCCATCCTCCTCCATCATACTCACCCTCCCCGTGCCATCACTGAACGTCCCGGCCGGCAATCCTGCGTTCTCCCCGGCTTCCTGCAGCTCTCCAGCACTGAGCGGTGACGTAATACCGCTCATTAAGGCCATGAATATGGAGGCCACGCCCATGGGAGTGGCGTCGCGTCCATATTACATGACCTTAATGAGCGGGTATTACGTCACCGCTCAGCGCTGGAGAGCTGCAGGAAGCCGGGGAGAACGCAGGATTGCAGGGACGTTCAGCGATGGCACGGGGAGGGTGAGTATGATGTCCCAGCCACCGGCTCCTGCCGCCGCATCCCCTCCCCCGCTGGTTTCTGCCCTATGACTCGTGTATAAGCCGAGGGGGCATTTTCTGCACAAAAAAAGGTGCTGAAAATCTCGGCTTATACACGAGTATATACGGTAAGCCTGGTGTCAATGTTTGGGGTGGTATGGTATTTCAAGTTTTGGTGTTTTTGGACCATTTTTTTTGATGGAACAGTCACAGAAGATAAGTATCTCAAAATTCTAATGAATCCAGGTGTTCCCTAGTTACAGCAACAGCCTAATTCAAATGACCTTTTTTTCCAACAAGATGGGACCCCTCCACATTATTCAAGAGTAGTCCACGAGTATCTTGATGAAACATTTCCTAATAAATGGATTGGCCGAAGAGGCCTACTTGATTGGCCGGCACGTTCAACAGACTTGACCCCAATGGATTTTTTCTTTTGGGGAGTACTCAAGGACTAACTTTATAGTCGAAAACCAATAAGTGTCAGTGATTTGAAAGATTACATAAGAGATGCATTTCAAGAAATTAATACCCAAAGAGACTTGTGCAAAAATGTTTGTTGAAGCATAAGAGGCAGACTTCAAAGCTGTGCAAATTGTGATGGAAAACAGTTTGAGCACCTACGTTGATAAATTTTATTCTGAACAATAATATAAAAGCCCTTACATTTTAATTGTCAATGATGTGCTTGTGTTAGCAAATATAATTTTATATATAAATCAAAAGATATGTTATTAATTTCTGTCCACCTACTTTTGGATATATATATATATATATATATATATATATATATATATATATATATATATATGTGTATATATATATATATATATATATATATATATATATATATATATACATATATATATTACAGACCAAAAGTTTGAACACACCTTCTCATTCAAAGATTTTTCTGTATTTTCATGGCTATGAAAATTGTGGAATCACACTGAAGGCATCAAAACTATGAATTAACACATGTGGAATTATTAAAATTACACTTTACAAAAAAGTGTGAAACAACTGAAAATGTCTTATATTTTAATCTAGGTTCTTCAAAGTAGCCACCTTTTGCTTTGATTACTGCTTTGCACGCAGAAAATGTGAACGGATGGACTCTACATGCCTGGTTCCCACCGTGAAGCATGGAGGAGGAGGTGTGATGTGTGGGGGTGCTTTGCTGGTGACACTGTTGGGGATTTATTCAAAATTGAAGGCATAGTGAACCAGCATGGCTACTACAGCATCTTGCAGCAGCATGCTATTCCATCCGGTTTGCGTTTAGTTGGACCATCATTGATTTTTCAACAGGACAATGACCCCCAAACACATCTCCAGACTGTGTAAGGGCTATTTGACCAAGAAGGAGAGTGTTGGGGTGCTACGCCAGATGACCTGGCCTCCACAGTCACCAGACCTGAACCCAATCGAGATGGTTTGGGGTGAGCTGGACCACTCACCACTTCAATTTTGAATAAATCCCCAACAGTGTCACCAGCAAAGCTCCCCCACACTATCACACCATCTCCTCCATGCTTCACGGTGGGAACTAGGCATGTAGAGTCCAGCCGTTCACCTTTTCTGCGTGCAAAGCAGTAATCAAAGCAAAAGGTGGCTACTTTGAAGAACCTAGAATATAAGACATACATTACACTTTACAAAAAAGTGTGAAGCAACTGAAAATATAATTCCACATGCGTTAATTCATAGTTTTGATGCCTTCAGTGTGATTCTACAATTTTCAAAGTCATGAAAATATAGAAAAATCTTTGAATGAGAATGTGTGTCCCAACTTTTGGTCTGTACTGTGTGTATGTGTGTGTATGTGTGTGTGTATAGTGTATATGTGTGTGTGTGTGTGTGTGTGTGTGTGTGTGTGTGTGTGTATATATATATATATATATATATATATATAACACAGAAGAAAGGCCGGGAATTCAGTTTTTCAATATATATATATATATATATATATATATATATATATATAAAATTTTAGGAAAATATTTTATGAAATACACGTACAGGAAGCTGCACACACTGTAATAATTGTATTTGTCACTGATATCTATATATCTACCTTTCTATTTGTGTTTACTGTATGTAATCCAATCCATTCTATCCTGTCGTGCAGTGATTTTACACTACATGGCTGCTGATTTGCTGGCTGTTCTGTCATCTATTTCTCTATCTATCTAACTTTGCACTGTATTCGTATGTTAGGTGTGAAAAATCGGATTGTACTCATGACACTCATGCAACTCTAGGCAGGGAGACTCGGACCAAATTATTATTATTTATTTTATTTTTTTTATACATTTAGTGACTCCAGCCTTTGCTTTAGACTGTGATGCTGCAGAGACCATTCCAAATGTATTCCTTTGCTACTAATTGCATTTTACCAGTGAATTGTATGTTGGGTGCTGCACTTACAAAACTTTTGAATCCCGATAACACATCTAATTTAAGTTTGACTTTAAGTATCTTTTACATTTGTATTTACAAACTTTTTTTCTATATGCTCATATTAGGTCAACTTGTTCCTCAGTCTTCAGATCGGCCTTCAAATCTCTGTTTGAAAAAGAGACTCTTTTTCAAAGTTTCTATAAATTGAAAAAGAAGAGCAGGTAACCATGGGTAAGTTGGAAATAAGGTTTGGCAAAAATGCCTACCATGGCCAAACATTTGAATTGCGGCTATACAGAATTCTCCAAATATCATTGAGAAGAATGGGTAATCGGAGACCAGCAGAAAACTTCTGGCTGCACAAAGTTTCCGTCTCCTTCACAAGTCTCTATACATTAACCTGACAGATGTTTGCCAGATTTGGAGAGTCCCTCATAAGAACCTAGGATTGGATCTGGAGATTTTGCATAGAAAAGAAGGTACATTGGATGAATGTCGGGATGTACAAAACTTTCTCTATACCTCTCTGCTTATGGTGACCCTGAATCCACTGCAGTGTAAGAAGTCACGAAAAAAGAGAAGTTATGGCAATCTTCCTTTTCTGCCCAGCAATATCTGTAAAAAGAGACGCCTCTATGTTGAATTTAGACATTTGGGATGGCAGAACTGGGTAATAGCACCTCAAGGGTACTTGGCTAATGACTGTTATGGAGAATGTCCATATCCTCTTGCGGAGATACTAAATGGCTCTAACCATGCGATTTTACAAACGCTGGCACATTCTCTTGCTCCCGAAGAAATTCCACTACCCTGCTGTGTACCAACAAAGCTGTCGCCCATCTCCATGTTATTCTATGATAATAATGACAATGTGGTCCTGAAACGCTATGAGAATATGTCTGTGGATGAATGCGGCTGCAGGTGATTACCAAGCATCAACCTGTACCTATACCATGGGACATACATAATCCTCTTTTTTGTAGAATCCTATTGTAGACTGCTTAAATTATGTAACTTAATAGTAATAACTGTTTTTATAGTGTGATAAATTATATTCCACTCGTTTCTAATAAATATTATTCTTATTAATGGGGCAATAGGTTTTTGTGAAAATTTTTACTTTTGATCAATAGCGTACCTATCCTGGTTACATCTTGTTTGATCTTGCTCCTATATTGACTGCTTCTGTCACACTTACACTGTGGATGACATTGGGTGACCTTGGCATGGGCCAGCCATGCATGTTGGTGTAACTAGGACTTTGCTCTCTCCCCCCCCCCCCCAAAAAAAAAAAAAAAATCTGGATTGCTACCAAGTTGTGTTCCATCAAATTTAGGACCTGACACAGTTGGTTAACATTCTTACAATTTGAATTTTAATATCATGAAGTTGATCGGGCCCAAGCCCCTGCAGCATCTCCCCTGATCGTTCCCAAACCCAAGGTGAATCCTCCAGACTTGAGCCTTTTTAAGTCTTCAGACACCCAGAGCATAATAAATGAAAAATGCTTACCACCTTCCTGGTCCCTCTGCTCCTCACCATCACCGTTTGACCCTTGCTGCGTCTTTAGATCACTACTAATCATACTGAAATCCCTGGAGTTCTCATGATGGTTAGGGACTTAAGGCTTTGGTAAGTGTGTGTGTTAATGTTGCATGCTGAGACTTTATAAGGCAGTGACCCTTTGGTGCACTTGTGCAAAATGCCAGCTCAGCATGAGGGGACTGGGCAGGAGTGGTGAGGACTGGACAGGTGACACAGAGCGGCTGAAGAGGGGAGTAAAAGAATTTAGAATCTTAATAATTTTACTTTTGATTAACCATTTTGCTCAATCCAAGAGGAAGTAAATTCTAAAAGAATCCACCCTTTAGCGAATGTGTATTTTTGTAAAATGTGAATAGAATTAAATGCCACTTGCATTTATGCACCCATCTCTACTGCTTATCCAACTGGATGGGCTGCTACTGCACCTACACTTAAGACTTCTGTACCTACTTCACTCACTGAGGGGCCCATGCAGACTGGAGTGACCCAGTCCCATCAACAACAAGGGATCAAGTGACCTCAGATATGTAACTGCCCAAGACAACTGCTTCCAGAAAAGCGGGATGTAATATGTCAGGATGTCCACTTAGGTGCCCATGTATTTCCCTAGGGTTCTGCAAAATGTATTGCTCCCTGCAGGGGTGCTACTGAAGTCTTATGGGCTCCTGGGGCAAGCTTTTGTTTCTGCATGGATCCCTCCCCTTGTGCAATCAGTGTTTTTGCTTTGTTGGGTGTGACTCGTATATCTTCAAGGGGAATTGCTCCCCCTGTCTTCTAACACCACAATATTATAACCATCACCAGCTGTACACAGGTCCTCTGGTATGAAAATATATATGATGTATGTACAGAAGAATCTGATAACTCATCAGTGGCATTCTCTGTAATTTAATTTCCCATCCCATCCCATTCTTTTCCAGACCAACTTCTTCCTTCAACACCTTGTTTCTGCAGAATACATACCGTACATAGCAGGTACATTTTTGGCTCCTCACTTTTATCCAGCTCAAAGTTAACTAAATTGTTGCCTACACTATATAATAATTATATTGCCATACACCACTTTAGTGCCTCTCAAAACTACTACCATACCCATTGCACCTCAATAGTAATAGTACCCTTACCCTAGTAAGTATCCCCCATGCAGAAGTCATGCCTCTTTGCAATGGCCCACTTAAATAATAATGCTTCATTACAATATTAATAATTCTGGCTTTTCATGAAGCTGAAGTTGGTTTCTGCTTCAGAAAATATAGAATTTATTTTTTTACAGGTTTATAACAAGAATCTCAATAATAAAATACAATGCAGAGATGACCCAGATGCGAATACACCTAAAAGCTGCTACAAAAAATATAAAACTGGCATTAAAGTGGGCACAAAAGGGTGTTATTGAAATTAAATGACTTTGGGTCACTGATCTCATACTGCAGACGCATAGATACTGATGCCTCTCCTCAAACTTGGGTTACTTCAGCCTAGCCTAAATAGATTCTGTGCATACAGTCAATTTTGACAATTGGAATAAGTGATATTTTTAAAGGGTTAAATGATTTCAGACCAGTGATTTCACTCAACCATTGCACAGATAGTGATGCTGCACATCAGAAGCAAGAAACCCCTGTCCACACTCCATATGTAGGAAGATGGGCTGGTGGTACTTCCCTAGTGACTGTTCCGGAACCAATGGGGCTGTCACCAGTGTTGCTGGGGGAAAGCTTTCTGACCTGGACAGACCTTTGCACTTGGCTGTAGGGTGCGTGACAGAGATAAAAGGGGTGGTGGAAGGGAAAGAGACTGAGTTGGCGGGAAGACGGAGCTCTCAGCAGGAGAAGGTTGATTCACTCTCCCTGGAGCTGCGTAGTAATGCAGGCCCGAAATACAGCTCCCCAGCTTATGTGCGCACTGCCTGCGAGCAACGTATATCATAGTGCCCGCTCACCCCTCTGACTGTGAGTTCTTCTTTCACCGTTCCACTGACAGCCTAGGGGACACGGCCCAGTTCCTCCCACACCTAATCCACTGATTGTCACATACGCGCGGTGTAAGTCTGACCGAGCAGAACATACAGAGCCAGGCAGCTCAGCTCCCGCCTCTGCTACTGGACTGAGTCCCGCTCCGGCAGTGCCACGGACTGTGTCACACCGCACACATCGCTCCCGTAATGCAGGACCTCGCCTAGGAGAGAGGATACGTCGCTTCCATCCAGAGACAGTGCCTCAACTTTCTTCAGGATCAGGCCAGAGACTTCACGTGGCACTTGCGACGCCACCGAGGGATTCCAAGCCTTCAGAACCAGGAAACCATCAGACTAAGTTTACCCGTTTAATAATTGTCGTCACTGCTTTGTCTCGTTAACCCTTTCCTCCTCGGAACGTGGTACCAGAGAGAATAAGACACAGACACAAAGTATGCGTCAATAAACTCTGCTCTTTATTGCTGGATAAGGGTCTTATATACACCCCTGAAGCAGGAAGCGGAATTACCATATATGGCGGTTAATACAACTTATCACTAAAATACGTTGAATACTGATTTGAACCGAAAACTCCATTCTTGCCCTTGTCTCCCAGAACTACTCAGGCGGGCGGGGGTGTATTGACCAAAATGAGGAACATCTTATCTTGACTTCTGGTACGCATCAGCCTGTCTGACAGAAAACAAGGCCTTCTGAACTTTAAAAATGCTTGTTCAGCTCTAACATTCCCTCCTTTTGTTCCTTCATTTGATCAATACACATCTTCATACCTCCCCTGTGTCCTAGTACATCGTTTAATACACATCAAACAGATTTTAAAAACTAAATAGATAGCAAGACATATCAATAAAACCTGTAGGCCAGCTTGTATTATCCCAGTCAGCCATCCCCCTATGCCTTTGAACCAATTTGCGGGGTTAAGAAAGGAGAAAGTATTTGCCCACCATGAATCTTGATTCTTCAGATTTGCCTCATCATATAGTTTCCTTAACTTTATGACATCCTCTAGCTTATGTTTAAGGGTTAAAACACTAGAATTATCAATATAATGACAACATGCAGGTTCAATAATCTGGCACATCCCTCCTTGAGCTGCAGTCAGGTAATCTAACACGAGGGTATGTTGGTTAGTAACAATAATTAACTGGTTCTGTACTGCAAGGGACCCATTCATGATATCTAAAATATCCCATATTTGATCATCTAGGTAGTCTGTGGATTCTACCAACTTATCCCATGTCTGAGTTATCATAGGGTAGATAAATAATGCACTAAAAAATTTATTTGCTATCCCCATCTCCACTATGTGTGGTCTCCCATTTGGGCGAGGTCTATTGTCTGCAGATCATTTATGTAGTGTGTGTTTTGGAATAGATAATGAATTTAATCTGTCTGGAGTGATGAGATAGGTGGCTGGTGTCAATCTAGCTAGGGTGCATTTCCCGGTGACTCCTACTGGAAGCCACTTAAATGCCTTGTCCCCACATACCCAATACATTGATGGTGGAAGGTTCCATATAGCTGAATGCTGTAATACTAATCGGTGTGCCAAATCTATAAACTTTGAAATATTACTCATCATGCACCATCCGGGCTTTTGTCCTAGTGGGGAGCAGTATCCTGCGGTAGGTTCTCCGCAGGAGGGAGTGTTCTTCTGATACCCTTCATCTTTATTACACCTCAGGTTACCTGGTTTGTTAGCACAAGTTTCATCATTACCATTTTCAAAGAAAACATTATTTCTCCATTTATCAGTGTGTAGGTATCGCTCCAATAGGGAGGGCTTGAAAGCATCTGAGCTTCCTGAAGTGACCCCAAAACTTATTTTTAACCCCTGTGTCGGTATTTTTCCCAAAAAGGTTATGCTAGTTCTATTTCTGGGTACCCATGCCCCACCTTTAAAAGATAGATACAGTCTTGGAATTATCTGTCCTGTTAGATTTCCCTGCCACCATGGAAAATCAGTCCAACCCACTACCGGTATTCCTACCGTAGTGTTCCAAAGTTTTTGAGTGGCATTGCTGTTTAATGTGTCTGAACAGTTACCCCAAGAGTTAATTTCTTCCCACGAGACTGGGACTGCAAGAAATGGTAGACTGGTGGATGTCACCGGCGCGTGTGTACAAATCCAACAGTTTGCAACAGTTTGGTTTTGTTCTTTCAGTCCGTCCACTAAAGCTAAGTGGTGTCTAATGAACCTGTTATCATCCCCCTCTACACGGCTAAGTCTGTTCCAAGCATCCGTTACTGCAAGGATGCAAGCAAATGTCATTAGTAGCATCAATCCTCTTCTGGAGGCTCTCCAAAGATCTTCTTACAATGCGATGTGTGAATCCAAGTTTCCTTGCCTTGTAGCTTGACTGCGGTACTTGTCGTCAGTAGAACTTGAAAAGGTCCATCAAATCTCGGATCCAGACTCTTTCTCACGTGTCTTTTAATGATTACCCAGTCTCCAGGCTGCAGGCTGTGACTTCCAGGATCCTGGTTCAGATCTGGAAGAGAACTGAAGACATTATCATGTACTTTCTTAAGTCTTTTATGCAAATCCCTTACATATGAGCTTAATACATGGTTACTCATTTCCAGTGCTTGGGGAAAGAAACATCCTAAGCTAGGCACTTTGCCAAATAGTACTTCATACGGAGAAAGTCCAGTTTTCCTATTTGGAGTGTACCTTACTGAGTATAGGGCTAATGGTAAACATTCAGGCCAAGATTTCCCTGTTTCAGCCATGGCCTTTTAGATTTTTAACTTCAATGTCCCATTTAGTCTCTCTACTTTCCCACTGCTTTGTGGATGATATGGAGTGTGGAAAGCTTGTTGAATTCCTAGAGCTGTCAAGACTTCATTCATTATTTCACCTGTGAAATGTGTACCTCTGTCACTTTCGATCACCTCTGGTACTCCATACCTGCACACCACCTCCGCAAGCAGCTTCTTTGCGGTCGCCACAGCCGTTGCCTTGGCAATCGGGAAAGCCTCCGGCCATCCTGAGAATAAATCAATACAGACCAACACATACTCCCATGACCCTGATCTTGGCAGCTGAATGTAATCAATCTGCAGTCTCTGGAAAGGATAGAGGGGCCGAGGGGCGTGTTTGGGTGGCGTCTTGACTACCCTTCCCTGATTATGTGTAGCACATACCATGCATCCCTGGATCAAACCTTCTATACAGGTGGAAAAGCCTGGTGCTACCCAATGCTTCTGCATCACGCTCATTACAGCAGTTTTGGACTGGTGGGTTGGCCCATGTAACAGCTGGGCGACCGCAGGGTACAACGCCCTTGGAAGGCATCGACGCATCCCTCTTCCCCATACCCAATTTGCTTCATTTAGGCACGCACCTTCTTTTTACCACTTTTCTACTTCCTCCTGGTGCACCTGAGCCTGCATCTGAGATAAGGTATCCTCCGACACAAAGGGATTTTTGGGAGCGCTTACCTGGTGCATCGTTACCCCTTGGAGTGGTCTACTGGCTGCTGTTTTTGCTGCTGCATCGGCCGTTGCGTTTCCTTTACTCACCTGATCAGTGCGTCTGGTATGTGCTTTAACTTTTATGACAGCTACCTCTTTTGGTAATTGTAATGCATCAATTAACTGCTGGACTGCGTCAGCATTTTTAATGGGATGTCCTGCTGCCGTCAGGAATCCTCTAGATTTCCAAATTGGACCAAAATCATGAGCTATACCGAATGCATATCTAGAATCTGTGTAGATGTTAACAATTCTACCTTCAGCTATCTTACAGGCCTCGGTCAGAGCCTTAAGTTCAGCCTCCTGGGCCGACTGATGTGGGAGCATTGGTTCTGCTTTGATTACTGCATTCAGGGAGACGATGGCATACCCAGTGTGGAAGGTACCTGAGTCATCTTGGTGGCGAGATCTGTTATGTTACGGTAGCTGAGGAGTGCAGGCAAAAAGGAAATACACCAGAGCAGTTGGAATCTATGAGATTGCAGTACCCTGACTAACCACCGCAACTAGAGGCAGCCGTGGAGCGTTCCTACGTTGGTCCTAGACGCCTCGTCACAGCCTGAGAAACTAACTACACCTAAAGATAGAAATAGGAAAGCTATCTGCCCCGTAGCAGAACCCCAAAGATAATAGAAAGCCCCCAAACATGTAATGGCGGTTAGACAAGAGGAAATACTGACACAGAAAGAAAATAGTATGAGCAAACGCTGGGGCCCAAACTATCTAAATAGAAAAGGACAGGAAGGGTACTTACTGCAATCCCAGAAAACCCTGAAAAACACCAACTCTACTAATTTCAAAATCACCTGAGATCACACGACCTCTACCACCTAAATTAGTTCTCTGGTGTAACAAAAACAGCAGCCACTGAAAAAACTGGAAAAAGCAAAAGTACAAACATCAGTGGCTGGACTAAACTGAGAGGGCAAAAGCCCCGGGAGGGGACCCAGAAGGCCCCCACAGAAGTGCAGGACAAAATGCAAACATATAGCAAAAACACAAAATAAGAAATTGTCTTATCTGATAGCAGGAGATGCAGACACGACACAGCAGGCTACAAGGGAAACTGGAAAGAAGGATTCAGACCAGAACAATTGATCACCGGCAACCCTGATGGAAAATGATTCCCTTAAATAAGACCAATCAGTAACACCTGATTCCCAGTCCTCACAATCCTCACTAGTACCGCTTGTAACCACCAGAGGGAGGCTCTGCTCAGAACTCATCTCAAACCCATTCACAACAGTACCCCCCCCTTGAGGAGGGGTCACCGAACCCTCATTTGAGCAACCAGGTCGGTCAGGATGAGTTCTATGATATGCACGGATAAGTCTCCTAGCATGGATGTCCGAAGCAAACACCCAAGAATTATCTTCCTGACCATAACCTCTCCATTTAACCAAATACTGGAGTCTTCGTCTAGAAAAACGAGAATCCAATATTTTCTCAACCACATACTCCAGATTGCCCTCAACCAAAACAGGGTCAGGAGGCACAGCAGCAGGAACCACTGGCTCAACAAACCTCTTCAACAAGGACTTGTGGAACACGTTATGGATCTTAAATGTCCCTGGAAGAAGCAAACGAAAAGAAACAGGATTAATAATCTCCATGATCTTATAAGGTCCAATGAACCTAGGCTTAAATTTAGGAGATGCTACTCTCATAGGAATATTCTTTGAGGACAACCAGACCAAGTCCCCCACTTTAAACCGAGGACCATCAGTCCTATGCCGGTTAGCAAACCGCTGGGCCTTCTCCTGAGAGAGGGACAACCTCTCCACTACCTGGTCCCAAATCTGCTGCATACGCTCAACAACAGAGTCAACACCTGGACAGACAGAAGCCTCCGTCTGTCCTGAAGAAAATCGAGGGTGAAACCCAGAATTACAGAAAAACGGAGACATCAAAGTGGCAGAGCTAGCCCTATTATTAAGAGCAAACTCAGCCAAAGGCAAAAAGAGACCCAGTCATCCTGATCAGCAGACACAAAGCATCTTAGATAAGTCTCCAATGTCTGGTTTGTTCTCTCAGTTTGACCATTGGTCTGAGGATGAAATGCCGAGGAGAAAGACAATTGAACACCCAGTTTAGAACAAAAAGTCCTCCAAAATCTGGAAACAAACTGGACTCCTCTGTCAGACACAATGTTCTCAGGAATGCCGTGTAAACGAACCACGTGCTGAAGGAACAACGGCACCAATTCAGAGGAGGAAGGCAACTTAGGTAATGGCACAAGATGTATCATTTTGGAAAACCTATCACAAATTACCCAAATGGTGGTCATTCTCTGAGAAACAGGAAGATCGGAAATGAAATCCATAGAGATATGGGTCCATGGTCTCTTGGGCACAGGCAATGGCATCAACAAACCACTAGAGCGAGAGCAAGGCTTGGAGCGAGAGCAAGTCCCGCAGGACTGCACAAATTCCCTGACATCGCGAGACAAGGTAGGCCACCAAAAGGACCGACTAACCAAGTCTCTGGTACTAAAAATTCCGGGATGCCCAGCCAATGCGGAACAATGAATCTCAGACATCACACTCTTTTCCCATTGGTCCGGGACAAACAATTTTCCAACAGGGCAGCGCTCGGGCCTATCCTCCTGACACCCCTCCAGAGCAAGTCTCAAATTGGGCGAGATGGCGGAAAGAACTACACCCTCCTTCAAAATAACAGAGGGATCAGATAGCTCAGGAGAGTCCGCAAGGAAACTCCTCGAGAGGGCATCCGCCTTAACATTCTTAGTGCCAGGAAGAAAGGAAACCACAAAATTAAAACGTGTGAAAAACAAGGCCCACCTGGCCTGTCTAGGATTGAGTCGCTTGGCAGATTCCAGATAGACCAGATTCTTATGGTCCGTAAGGACCACCACCTGATGTTTGGCTCCCTCCAGCCAATGTCTCCACTCTTCAAAAGCCCACTTCATGGCCAATAACTCCCGATTACCCACGTCATAATTACGTTCAGTAGGAGAAAATTTTCGAGAGAAAAAGGCACAAGGGTTACTTTTAGAGGTCTCTGGATCTTTTTGGGACAAAACGGCACCTGCCCCAATTTCAGAGGCATCAACCTCCACCTGAAATGGCAGAGAAACATCAGGCTGCCGTAGAACAGGAGCAGAAGTGAATCTCTGCTTAAGTTCCTGAAACGCAGAGACTGCCTCAGGAGGCCAATTCACCACATCAGAACCCTTTCTGGTCAAATCAGTTAATGGTTTAACATAACAGAGAAATTACCAATAAATTTACGATAAAAATTGGCAAAACCCAAAAATCTCTGAAGAGCCTTTAATGAAGTAGGTTGGACCCAATCACAGATGGCCTGAACCTTGACCGGGTCCATTTCAATAACAGATGGGGACAAAATGAATCCCAGAAATGAGATCTTCTGTACGCCAAAAAGACACTTTGATCTCTTCACATACAGAGCATTCTCTCTCAAAATCTGGAATACAGTTCGAACATGTTTCACATGAGAGTCCCAGTCATTAGAAAAAATCAAGATATCATCCAAATAAACAATCAGAAACTTGTCCACAAAATCCCTGAAAATGTCATTCATGAAGGACTGGAAGACGGAAGGAGCATTAGTGAGCCCAAAGGGCATCACAAGGTACTCAAAATGCCCTTCAGGGGTGTTAAATGCCGTCTTCCATTCATCCCCGTGCTTAATGCGAATAAGGTTATACGCCCCCCTGAGGTCAAGCTTGGTAAACCAAGTAGCGTTTTTCACCCTGGAAAACAGGTCAGAAATCAAGGGTAACGGGTATTGATATTCACAGTAATATTGTTCAAGAGACGATAATCAATACACGGCCTTAATGAACCATCTTTTTTGGCCACAAAGAAAAAAACGGCACCTAAGGGTGAAGAGGATGGTCTGATATGACCCTTCTCCAATGATTCCTTGATATAAGACCGCATAGCGTCATGTTCAGGTACAGACAAGTTAAAAAGGCGACCCTTAGGGAATTTACTACCTGGCACTAATTCAATAGCGCAGTCATAGCTCCTATGGGGAGGTAAGGATGCAGATTTACTTTCGCTAAACACATCAGAAAAATCAAACAAAAAGTCAGGAACATCCTCAGCCTGGGGGGAGGCAGAAAAAACAGGAGTGTTGGCACTAACACATTGGCAGCCCCAACTGGTTACAGACACAGATTTCCAATCCAAAACAGGATTATGAGACTGTAACCAAGGGAAACCCAGCACTATAATGTCATGCAGATTAATAGAACCAAAAATTTGCAGCACTCCTGGTGATCAGGTTCAAACCCTCATTATCACCTGAGTAGAAAACTGGGGTTTATTCTCAGCCAAAGGGGTAGAATCGATCCCCAGTAAAGGAATAGACTTCTGTAGGGTGTATCAAGGAAAACCCACAACGCTTAGCAAAATCATAATCCATCAGGTTAATAGCTGCTCCAGAATCAACGAAAGCCTGAGCAGAAAATGAGGACAGAGAGCATATCAGAGTGACAGTTAATAAAAACTTAGTCTGAACACTACCCAAGACAACTGAGCGTGCAAAATGTCTTCCCCGCTTAGGGCAGACTGAAATAGCATGAGAGGCATCACCACAGTGAAACATAACCCATTGCGCTTTCGAAACTCATGACGCTGTGCCCCAGACACCACTCCATCACACTGCATGGCTCAGCAGCTGGCTCACAAGGCAACACCACTCCACGCATACTTCTCCGCTCACGCAAACGTCTGTCAATTTGAATCGCCAATGACATAGAATCATGAGACCAGAGGGGACAGGAATCCCACCATAACATCCTTTACTTATCCGACAGACCCTTCCGGAAAAAAGGCCGCCAAAGCGTCGTCATTCCATTTGGTCAGACTGCCCACCTACGGAATCTCTGACAGTATAACTCAGCGTCATCAAGCCCCTGATTTAATGCCAACAAGGCTTTTTCAGCTGATCAGTGACATTAGGCTCATCGTACAATAACCCCAAAGCCTGAAAAAATGCATCAACATCACCAAAACAGGATCCCCAGGTATCAGGGAAAAAGCCCAATCCTGAGGATCGCCGCGCAGGAGAGAGATGATAATTTGAACCTGCTGCGCTGCGTTTTCCTGAGGACTTAGATTTTAAGGCAAGAAACAATTTACAATTATTTTTGAAATTCTGAAACTTAGCTCGATCCCCTAAAAACAAATCTGGCATGGGGATCCTAGGTTCCACAACAGGCAACCTAGCAAGATATGCAGCAATACTCTGAACCTCAGTGGCAAGCTGATCCACACGGCCAGACAACTGTGCAAACTCCATTGGGAGAAAAGATCCTCCCCAGCACCAGAGATACAGAGGGAAAAAAAAAAAAAAAAAATAATGCAACAAACAGAAAAATATCTCTGACAACTTTTCTTCCTTCAAAATATTTTTTCCCTTCTGTGAGTACCATACAATTTTTAGGCCGGTGATACTGTTATGTTACGGTAGCTGAGGAGTGCAGGCAAAAAAGGAAATACACCAGAGCAGTTGGAATCTATGAGATTGCAGTACCCTGACTAACCACCACAACTAGAGGCAGCCGTGAGCGTTCCTACGTTGGTCCTAGACGCCTCGTCACAGCCTGAGAAACTAACTACACCTAAAGATAGAAATAGGAAAGCTATCTGCCCCGTAGCAGAACCCCAAAGATAATAGAAAGCCCCAAACATGTAATGGCGTTTAGACAAGAGGAAATACTGACACAGAAAGAAAATAGTATGAGCAAACGCTGGGGCCCAAACTATCTAAATAAAAAGGACAGGAAGGGTACTTACTGCAATCCCAGAAAACCCTGAAAAACACCAACTCTACTAATTTCAAAATCACCTGAGATCACACGACCTCTACCACCTAAATTAGTTCTCTGGTGTAACAAAAACAGCAGCCACTGAAAAAACTGGAAAAAGCAAAAGTACAAACATCAGTGGCTGGACTAAACTGAGAGGGCAAAAGCCCCCGGAGGGGACCCAGAAGGCCCCCACAGAAGTGCAGGACAAAATGCAAAAATATAGCAAAAACACAAAATAAGAAATTGTCTTATCTGATAGCAGGAGATGCAGACACGACACAGCAGGCTACAAGGGAAACTGGAAAGAAGGATTCAGACCAGAACAATTGATCACCGGCAACCCTGATGGGAAAATGATTCCCTAAATAAGACCAATCAGTAACACCTGATTCCCAGTCCTCACAATCCTCACTAGTACGCTTGTAACCACCAGAGGGAGCTCTGCTCAAACTCATCTCAAACCCATTCACAACAGAGATCCATCTACAAAAAAATTCAAAATCAGCATTAAGTCTTTCAGTTTCAAACACTGTGGGTAGGCCTGCTGTTTCCTGTGCCATAAGCTGAACACAATCATGAGGAATCTCCTCTCTTGGATCTTCTTTGTACAATACCGTACCTGACCCCTCCTTTAGATCCGAGAGAGGTAACAACGTGGCAGGATTAAGTGTGGTACATCTCTGCAAAGAAACATTTGGAGGCATTAAAAGTGCACATTGCAATCGAAGGTGACGTGCAGCTGAAAGATGTGCCGGTTGCACCTGGTTCAGTATGGTGTATACATCATGAGGTGTAAGTACTGTCAGTGGGTGATCAAGAACAATGTCTGACGATTTGTGGGCAACAGTCCAACAGCATGTAATGCCCGTACACAGACGGGGCACCTCTAGCCACTGCATCTAGTCTTCCACTGAAATAGGCTACAGGCCTTTGATTGTCACCATGTAACTGAGTCAATACCCCTGCCACGTGTAACTGCTGTTCGTGGAGATACAGGGTAAATGGTAGTTCATAGTTGGGGGTTCCTAGCGCTGGAGCTGCCACAATCCTGTTTTTGAGAGAATAAAAACAGTCTATACCTTCAGGAGTTAGTTTAAAAGGCACAATGGTGATACAGTCATAGAGAGGCTGCATGAGGATTGATACAGCATGTATCCACTGTCTGCAGTAGGAAACCAGTCCAAGAAATGTCCAAAGATCAGCAACATTAACAGGAATAGGAAAATTCTGTACAGCTTCTTTGCGAGCGCTGGTCAAATGTCGCGCCCCCGGTGTAATGCAAGTCCCAAAAAGATAACTGAAGATTTACAAAATTGGAGTTTTATCCTTTGACGCTTTACATCCAGCTTGGTACAAAAACAACATGAGTGATATTGTTGCAGTGTGACACTGTTTCCTGGAGGGGGCACAGATCAGTAAGTCATAACATATTGCAGAACAACTACTTTTGGCATTGTCCATTTTTCCAGCATCTCTTGCAGACTGGCAGTGTACATAGTGGGTGAATTCTGGGCACCCTGGGGCAATACGTCCAAGTATACTGATTCCCTTGAAATGTAAAAGCAAACAAATACTGGCAGTCAGGGTGCAATGGGACACTAAAAAATGCGTTTTCCAAGTCAATCACTGAAAAACAAAGAGCACTAGCCGGGATCTGAGACAGAAGGGTGTGAGGATTTGGTACAACTGGGTGAGGAGCTCTGTAGCTTTGTTCACTAGCCGGAGATCATGGACCATTCTGTACGCTGCTGGCTGCCCCGGTGCTGTTTTCTTTTTAACTGGGAACAGAGGGGGTGTTACAAGGGGACTGGGTCTTAACTAAAACACCATTTGCTACCAGTTTCTGTACCTGCTGAGCTATAGCCGACTCTTGAGCTGAACTAAGAGGATACTGTCTCTGTTGGGGCAGGATTGCACCTGGCTTTAATTTGACCATGACTGGCTGCACCATTAATCTGCCCACATCTGTTTTATCTGAAGCCAGAAATCATGCGGTATCACACCTTATAACATTGAAGGAAATTCATTTGTGTCCTCTATACTAGCAACATCTAGTAACATGATAAAACAAAGAGTGCTCGGCTTTCAATCCTGGTGTCATAGTGACAGTCCCATCAGGATGATACTCAATATGTGCTTGCAATTTAGACAATACATCACATCCTAAAAGATTACATTGACCCCGTGGTGATACCATTAACTGTGTGTGTACGGTGGTTCCTTGAATTTGCAGGGGAATCTTTTTAGTGACAGGGAGCAGAATAGAGGAGAGTTGTAAGGAGTCGCTATAACATGGTGGGAGAAATCACTTTTCTCAAATGGCCAGTCCTCTTCTGTAATTACTGAATTGTCTGCCCCCGTGTCCACTTGGAACTCAACCTCATGTCCCCCTGGTAGGTTCACCTGCACTGTGCATTAGGAGTGGGGGGTAAGGAGACAAGGGGGTTTCATGTGCAAGTTACCATTATCCTATGGGAGCGCCCTAATTGATCTTGGGGGCCTCTTGCAGGTGGGTCATTTGCATATGGATTAGTTGGACAGGGTGGATATGGATTAGTTCTGCAATCCCTCCTGAAATGTCCTGGTTTCTTGCATCCGTAGCACAACTTCTGTCCACCTCCTGGCACACGTCTCCCCTCCCTGTTGTTTGCAGGACGAGTACCTACAGCATGTAACTCTTTTTGCTTGCGCTAAATCATGTTGTGCCCCTTGTGCTATTCTGGCTAGATCCTCTGCTTTAACTGACCTCCCATCTGGTCTACTTACTTTCACCTTTTCTGCCACTTCCTTTTTCAACCCATTCATATATGCACTTGCCAGTATCCTCTCACTAGTCTTGTTTTCTGGACAAAACCTATTTCTACCCAAGTTTTTCTTAGGGCCCCAGAAATAATCTTTTGGCTCCTCTTCCTTTCCTGAACTCTGTCTTCTAGTGTAACCTCCTTCTCTGCCTGTCTATCTTTACATGCTTTTTTTCAATGCTTCTGTAAACAGATCCCTTGCTGCTGCGTCATTGACTTCTGCATTATCAGGTCCGGTCCTACCAACATAACACTTGTATATCTCATCTATCAGTCTATCGTATCTGGCTTCATCTGCCAATTTCCCTTTTCATAAGCGCTTCCAGATCCTGTCTAGTTGCTTTATACGTATCCTGCATTGTAGCTAACATTCTAGCGAATCCCATTGGTGGACTGTGAAGGGTCCGGGTATTGCGTTATTAGAGCCAACTGCTCTGAAGGGCTCCATGGTCTGTATAACACTGCTGTCCGGGGGGCGCCTGAGCTGGTCCATCCCCCTCGCCTCCCGCAGCACCCGGGGTACCAGGTACCATTTACTGTCCTCATTGGAAATAGATTGGCCGGAGGAGGTCTGGGTCCACCACAACCTACACAGACATCTACCGTCAGGGGATTTTGCTGTCCACAGTGGGGCAGACCCAACAGTTCGGTCCGTGGGAAGTCTGATACAGGGGTGGAGGTAACAAGGGGGGCAGACAGGAGAGTAAATCAGTCATCCTGTTTTTATCAGTCTGTAATGTCCGTCTCCTAGTTCTTCAGTCTTCCCTTCTAAGTAATCACACGCACTCATCCACATGTTTCAACTGTTTTCAACAGTCCTTTGTCTCTCAACCATCCATGATGTGAGTTAAAGAACCTTTTCCATTTATCACTGTTCAATTCTCCGTTTTCATTCATGCCTGCTTTACACAATACTTTGTCAATGCCTACCAATGCTTGCTTTCCCTCTCTGCGTACCACTAAATCTTTGGCAGTAATGCCTTCCTTGGCATTTTGGTTCCCATTTTTGTATCTCCTCATCTGAAGAGATTCTCCTGTCACTTAGACAATTCTGTCACCAAGACTCTGTCACCAAGACAATTCCGTCACTTAGACAATGGGCCACAAAGGTTTCTGAACCATTCCAGTGCTTGCTTGCCAAGATTTGTACGCCAACCAAATAAACAATCTGATCACACCAACACAAGAAAAAAAAAAACACACCACAATCATCGGATCATACTGTCATTTTTCAAAGGAGGAAAGGCAGGACTGACAATTAATCTGAAGGTCTACTGGTTCAAAGGGACCTGAGCCAGGAACACCTGTGAATACCTGGAAAGCCGACCGCTCGTGGAGGAGGGATGTCCACTATACAGTGATAAAGATTTTAGGTAGGATATAATAAGTATTCTTACCTCAGCGCTGTATGTATATCATAACAGAAAACTCTGCTCATCCCACGCCTCCGGATCGGTCGGACTTTCTCAGAGTAGATTAACTCAAGATCCCTGTTCGGGAGCCAGCTGTCGTCACTGCTTTGTCTCATTAACCCTTTCCTCCTCGGAACGTGGTACCAGAGAGAATAAGACACAGACACAAAGTATGCGTCAATAAACTCTGCTCTTTATTGCTGGATAAGGGTCTTATATACACCCTTGAAGCAGGAAGCGGAATTACCATATATGGCGGTTAATACAACTTATCACTGAAATACTAGAATACTGATTTGAACCGAAAACTCCATTCTTGTCCTTGTCTCCCAGAACTACTCAGGCGGGCGGGGTGTATTGACCAAAATGAGGAACATCTATCTTGACTTCTGGTACGCATCAGCCTGTCTGACAGAAAACAAGGCCTTCTGAACTTTAAAAATGCTGGTTCAGCTCTAACAATAATCATTCTTTGTTACCCCGTTACTGTACTCAGTTTTGCTCTCCTCATAACTCCTTATATCCCTGCATGGAGAATTCCCTATAACAAACTCATCAACTCTTGCTCTGCCTCCTGCTCGTCACTGCATCCCGCGTTACCTGCTATCTCACACATACACACTCACAGGGGATGTGGTTTTGAACACTTAACAGGTTTATTTTATAGAGGGGGAAAAATGGTGAATATTGTAAGAGGAATAGCGAGCTGTATGACACAATCGACAGCTAACAGATATAAGATGGGCTTTACAGTAAACATGAATGTTAATGATGACACTTCCTCTTTAAATTACAACAGGCACATTCTTGTTACCATCTTTTCAGTTAGCCATTAAAAGGTATCAACCACTGAGGACTCTCAACTCTAAATATTTTCTATCTACTGGCTAACACGGTACAAAGATATACATCTTTACTGTAACAGGCACATTCCTAACTAATATAACTTAACCTCTTTACCCCCGAAGGTGGTTTGTACATTAATGACAGGGCCAATTTTACCATTCTGACCACTGTCCCTTTATGAGGTAATAACTCTGGAACTCTTCAACGAATCCCGTGATACCTGAGAATGTTTTATTGTGAATATTGTACTTCATGATAGTGGTAAAATTTATTTGGTATGACTTGCGTTTATTTGTGAAAAAAAAAGGGCATTTGGCAAAAAATTTGACTATTTCGCAATTTTACAACTTTGAATTTTCATGCCCTTAAATCACAGAGCTATATCACACAAAATAAATTAAGTAACATTTCCCACATGTCCACTTTAAAGCAGCACAATTTCAGAACCAACATTTTTTTTTTTTCAGAAGTTAACAGGGTTAGAATTTGACCACTCTTTTTTCCCCAACATTTAAAAAAACTTTTTTTTTTTTTTTTTTTAGGGACCACCTGGCTTTGAGGGGTCTATATCAGGGTTCCCCAACTCCAGTCCTCAAGGCCCACCAACAGGTCATGTTTTCAGGATTTCCTTTGTATTGCACAGGTACTGCTAATTATCACCTGGGCAATACCAAGGAAATCCTGAAAAAATGACCTGTTGGTGGGCCTTGAGGACTGGGAGTTGGGAACCCTGGTCTATATCCCCTTCCCGACCCATGACGTCGCGTCGGCGTCATGATATAAATCATGTTCCTGCGGCCGAGTGACCGGGGGGCACTGAAAGGTCACCCGACCAGCATGCACAGGACCCTTATGCATCACCACAGGGGGGTTGGCTTAACCCCCAGTGGCCACGATCGCTCTGATTGACTGTTAAAAGGGAAACAGCCAATCAGAGCGATTGTAATATTTCACCCAATGAAACTGGTGAAATATTAAAAATCCACCATGGCCGATGCTGCAATAGCATCTGCCATGGCTGGACACCGAGCCCTGACCCCCCCCACACCAAGTCACGGCGGTGATCGGGCCGCCGCCACCGAAATTTGGCAGCGATCGGTCACCACCGTCACTGTCTGCTCCCCTGCTCCTGCGATCCGCTGCCCCCCCCTACCGATCCCCCCCCTCAACTTCCGACCCCCCCTACTCACCTCTCCCGGTCCACCGATGTCCCTGGATCCTTCCGGCGGCTGCCGGGATTATTCATGGGTGCTGCCATCTTGGAAAATGGCGGGCGCATGTGCGGGTGGGCCCGCCGGCCGGGCATGCGCAGTGCGCCCTCCATTGCACAAAAATTTACTTTGATCACTGTGATAAATTGTCACAGTGATCAAAATAAAAAAAAAGTAAATGAACCTCCCCGTCATAGGTAGGGACAAATAATAAAATAAAGATTTTTTTTTTTTTCCTAGCAGATTTTGCTGCTGATCCGCAGCTGATTTTTCTGCGGATCCGTGGCGATTTTGCTGCGGATCCGCGGCGGATTTTGCTGCTGATCCGCGCGGATTTTGCTGCTGATCCGCGGCGGATATTGCTGCTGATCCGCGGCGGATTTGCTGCTGATCCGCGGCGGATATGCTGCGGATCCGCGGTGGATTTTGTGCTGATCCGCGGCACTTGCTGCTGTTTCCGCGGCGGATTTTGCTGCTGATCCGCGGCGGAAAATTGCTGCTGAATCCACGCCGGATTTTGCTGCTGATCCGCGGCGGATATTGCTGCTGATCCGCTGCGGATATTGCTGCTGATCTGCGGCGGATTTTGCTGCTGATCCGCGGCGGATATTGCTGCGGATTCGCGGCAGATTTTGCTGCGGATCCGCGGCTGATTTTGCTGCGGATCCGCGGCTGATTTTGCTGCGGATCCGCGGCTGATTTTGCTGCGGATCCGCGGCTGATTTTGCTGCGGATCCTCGGCGGTTTTTTGCTGGGGATCCGCGGCGGATTTTGCTGGGGGATCCGCGGCGGATTTTGCTGCTGATCCGCCGGAGATTTTGCTTGCGGATCTGCAGCGGATTTGGCGCTGCGGATCCACACGGATTTGGCGCTGCGGATCCACAGCAGATCCAGAAACCAAGTACATACAAATGCAAATAATGGTTAAAAAAAACACTGTGCACATGCGGATTTGCTGCGGTTTTTAAATCCGCAGCATGTCAACTTTTTTGGGGCGGATTCCGCAGAGGTTTTACACCTATTCCATTAATAGGTGTAAAACCGCAGGGAAAAACCGCAACAAATCCGCGCTAAATTCGCAGGTAAAACGCAGGTCATTTTACCTGCAGATTTAAGAAAAATCCGCAAGTGAATCCGCAACGTGTGCATGGGGCCTCAGGGTTAGGTTTAGGCTGGGTTCATATTGCATTATGGCAGTCCGTTAGATTGACTGCATTTCACCGCGGTATAACGCGTGTAACGCAGTCCGTTAACGCTGCCATTCACCACATTTGTGTGCGCATCGCAACGCATGCCGTAAAGGGGCATGCGTTCGCGACGTGCTGTCATTCAGTGACGGAGCCTCGGACACGGGCTGCAGCGTCTGGGCTCCGTCACCGCTAGCAAAGATGAATCATCTGCTGATTCATCTGCGCTAGCGGGTATAGCATAATGCGATCGCGTTATGCTATACCATTACCAGCCAGTCAACGCTTATGTTTGAACGGGCTGGTAAAACGCAATATGAACCCAGCCTTAGGGTTAGAACTAGGGTTAGGGTTAGCATTAGGGTTAAGGTTAGAATTGGGGTTTAGGGTTGGAATTTGGGTTGGGGTTTTGGAATTAGGGTTAGGGTTGGAATTAGGGTTAGGCTTGTGGTTAGGTTTATGGTTAGAGTTGGGATTAGGGTTAGGGGTGTGTTGGGGTTAGGGTTATGGTTAGGGTTTGTTTTAGGGTTAGGTGTGTGTAGGGGTTAGGGTTGGGGTTAGGGGTGTGTTGGGGTTAGGGGTTGGAGTTAGAATTGAGGGTTTCCACTATTAGGCACATCAGGGGGTCTCCATACGCGAATGGCGCCACCATTGATTCCTGCAAATTTTGCGTTCAAAAAGTCAAACAGTGCTCCCTTTATCCAAGCCCCGATGTATGCCCAAACAGTGGTTTATCCCCACATATGGGGTATCAGCGTACTCAGGAAAAATTGCAAAAAACTTTGGGGTTCTAATTTCTCCTTTAACATTGGGAAAAAAAATGGGGACTAAAAAATTATTTTTGAGGAAAAAAAAATGATTTTATATTTCACGGCTCTGCGTTATAAACTTCTGTGAAGGACTTGGAGATTCAAAGTGCTTATCACACTCATAGGAGTTCCTTGGGGGATCTAGTTTCCAAAATGGGGTCACTTGTGGGGAGTTTCTATGTTTAGGCACATCAGGGACTCTGCAAACGTAACATGACGCCCGCAGACCATTCCATCAAGTGGCATTTCAAAACGTCACTACTTCCCATCCGAGCCCCGACGTGTGCCCATACAGTAGTTTTTCTCCCACATATGGGATATCAGCATACTCAGGACAAATTGGACAACAACTTTTGGGGTCTAATTCTCATGTTACCCTTGGGAAAAAAAAAAATTGGGGACTAAAAGATCCTGATTGTGGAAAAATATGATTTTTTTATTTTCATGCCCGGGCGTATAAAACTTCTGTGTAGCCCTTGGGGGTTCAAAGTGCTCACCACACATCTAGATAAACTTCTTTGCGGGGTCTAGTTTCCAAAATGGGGTCACTTGTGGGAGTTTTCTACTGTTTAGCACATCAGGCTCTGCAAACATAACAATATGCCCGCAGACCATTCCATCAAGTCGGCATTTCAAAGCGTCACTACATCTCTTCCGGCCCTGACGGTGCCCAAACAGTGGTCCCCCCACATATGGGGTACTAGCGTACTCAGGATAAACTGGACAACAACTTTTGGGGTCAATTTCTCCTGTTAACCATTGTGAAAATAAAAAATAGTGGGGCTAAAAAATCATTTTTTGAGAAAAAAAAAATATTTTTATTTTCACGGCTCTGCGTTAAAACTTCTGTGAAGCACCTGGGGGTTCAAAGTGCTCACTATGCATCTAGATAAAGTTCCTAGGGCTCTAGTTTCCAAAATGGGGTCACTTGTGGGGGACTCCAATGTTTAGGCACACAGGAACTCTCCAAATGCGACATGGCAACCGCTAAATATTCCAGCATATTTTCTATTTAAAAAGTCAAAAGGCGCTCCTTCCCTTCTGAGCCCTGCCGTGCGCCCAAACAGTGGTTTATGACCACATAAAGAGGTATCTATGTACTCAGGAGAAATTGCCCAACTAATTTTAGGATCCAATTTATACTGTTGCCCATGTGAAAATGAAAAAAACTGAGGCTAAAAGAAAATTTTTGTGAAAAAAAAGTACTTTCTTTTTTTTACAGATCAATTTGTGAAGCACCTGGGGTTCAAAGTGATCACATGCATGTGATAAGTTCCTTAGGGGTCT